>MVJL01007639.1:0-14129 GCA_002156465.1 Macrocentrus cingulum
CAATTCTACGCCGGGTAGAACACCCCTAAAAATCGAAAATCTATTAAAATCAATATAAAAAATATTTCCCACCGGATTTTATTTTCTACATTATGTAGAAAGGTGCTTCAATCATTTTCAAGTATTTATTTACATAATTAATAAATTATCAAAATTCCACGCGGGTAGAACACCCCTAAAAAATCGAAAATCTATTAAAATCAATATAAAAAATATTTCCCACCGGATTCGTATTTCTACAGTGTGTAGAAGCGTCCTCCGTTCGTTTTTAAGTATTTATTTACATAATTGAAAAATTATTCAATTCTACGCCGGGTAGAACACCCCTAAAAATCGAAAATCTATTAAAATCAATATAAAAAATATTTCCCACCGGATTCGTGTTTCTACAGTGTGTAGAAACGTCCTCTCATCCTTTCAGGTATTTAGTTACATAATTAGAAAATTATTCAATTCTACGCCGGGTAGAACACCCCTAAAAAATCGAAAATCTATTAAAATCAATATAAAAAATATTTCCCACCGGATTCGTGTTTCTACAGTGTGTAGAAACGTCCTCCAATCATTTTTAGATATTTACTGACGTAATTAATAAATAATCAAAATTCCACGCGGGTAGAACACCCCTAAAAAATCGAAAATCTATTAAAATCAATATAAAAAATATTTCCCACCGGATTCGTGTTTCTACAGTGTGTAGAAACGTCCTCCAATCATTTTTAGATATTTACTGACGTAATTAATAAATAATCAAAATTCCACGCGGGTAGAACACCCCTAAAAAATCGAAAATCTATTAAAATCAATATAAAAAATATTTCCCACCGGATTCGTGTTTCTACAGTGTGTAGAAACGTCCTCCAATCATTTTTAACTATTTATTCAATTAATTAATAAATAATTAAAATTCTACGCGGGTAGAACACCCCTAAAAAATCGAAAATCTATTAAAATCAATATAAAAAATATTTGCCACCGGATTCGTGTTTCTACAGTGTGTAGAAACGTCCTCCAATCATTTTTAACTATTTATTTAATTAATTAATAAATAATTAAAATTCTACGCGGGTAGAACACCCCTAAAAAATCGAAAATCTATTAAAATCAATATAAAAAATATTTGCCACCGGATTCGTGTTTCTACAGTGTGTAGAAACGTCCTCCAATCGTTTTTAAGTATTTATTCACATAATCAAAAAATTATTCAATTCTACGCCGGGTAGAACACCCCTAAAAATCGAAAATCTATTAAAATCAATATAAAAAATATCTGCCATCGGATTTTATTTTCTACATTATGTAGAAAGGTGCTTTAATCATTTTCAAGTATTTATTTACATAATTAATAAATTATCAAAATTCCACGCGGGTAGAACACCCCTAAAAAATCGAAAATCTATTAAAATCAATATAAAAAATATTTCCCACCGGATTCGTGTTTCTACAGTGTGTAGAAACGTCCTCCAATCATTATTAGATATTTACTGACGTAATTAATAAATAATCAAAATTCCACGCGGGTAGAACACCCCTAAAAAATCGAAAATCTATTAAAATCAATATAAAAAATATTTCCCACCGGATTCGTGTTTCTACAGTGTGTAGAAACGTCCTCTCATCCTTTCAGGTATTTAGTTACATAATTAAAAAATTATTCAATTCTACGCCGGGTAGAACACCCCTAAAAAATCGAAAATCTATTAAAATCAATATAAAAAATATTTCCCACCGGATTCGTGTTTCTAAAAAAATTATTCAATTCTACGCCGGGTAGAACACCCCTAAAAAATCGAAAATCTATTAAAATCAATATAAAAAATATTTCCCACCGGATTCGTGTTTCTAGAGTGTGTAGAAACGTCCTCTCATCATTTTCAGGTATTTAGTTACATAATTAAAAAATTATTCAATTCTACGCCGGGTAGAACACCCCTAAAAAACCGGATTCGTATTTCTACAGTGTGTAGAAACGTCCTCCAATCATTATTAGATATTTACTGACATAATTAATAAATAATCAAAATTCCACGCGGGTAGAACACCTCTAAAAAATCGAAAATCTATTAAAATCAATATAAAAAATATTTCCCACCGGATTCGTGTTTCTACAGTGTGTAGAAACGTCCTCCAATCATTATTAGATATTTACTGACGTAATTAATAAATAATCAAAATTCCACGCGGGTAGAACACCCCTAAAAAATCGAAAATCTATTAAAATCAATATAAAAAATATTTCCCACCGGATTCGTGTTTCTACAGTGTGTAGAAACGTCCTCCAATCATTATTAGATATTTACTGACGTAATTAATAAATAATCAAAATTCCACGCGGGTAGAACACCCCTAAAAAATCGAAAATCTATTAAAATCAATATAAAAAATATTTCCCACCGGATTCGTGTTTCTACAGTGTGTAGAAACGTCCTCCAATCATTTTTAGATATTTACTGACGTAATTAATAAATAATCAAAATTCCACGCGGGTAGAACACCCCTAAAAAATCGAAAATCTATTAAAATCAATATAAAAAATATTTCCCACCGGATTCGTGTTTCTACAGTGTGTAGAAACGTCCTCCAATCATTTTTAGATATTTACTGACGTAATTAATAAATAATCAAAATTCCACGCGGGTAGAACACCCCTAAAAAATCGAAAATCTATTAAAATCAATATAAAAAATATTTCCCACCGGATTCGTGTTTCTACAGTGTGTAGAAACGTCCTCCAATCATTTTTAAGTATTTATTTACATAATTGAAAAATTATTCAATTCTACGCCGGGTAGAACACCCCTAAAAATAGAAAATCTATTAAAATCAATATAAAAAATATTTCCCACCGGATTCGTATTTCTACAGTGTGTAGAAACGTCCTCCAAAATCAATATAAAAAATATTTGCCACCGGATTCGTATTTCTACAGTGTGTAGAAACGTCCTCCAATCATTATTAGATATTTACTGACATAATTAATAAATAATCAAAATTCCACGCGGGTGGAACACCCCTAGAAAATGAAAATCAATGAAAATCAATATAAAAAATATCTGCCATCGGATTTTATTTTCTACAGCATGTAGAAAGGTGCTTCAATCATTTTCAAGTATTTATTTACATAATTAATAAATAATCAAAATTCCGCGCCGGTGGAACACCCCTAAAAAATAGAAAATCAATTAAAATCGTTATAAAAATATTCTGCCTTCGTATTTAACTGTCCATAGCGTGTGGATAGGTCCTCCGATCATTTCCAGGTATTTATTTACATAATTAAAAAATTATCAAAATTCGACGCGGGTGGAACACCCCTAACTGACCGAGAATAGAACGAAAATTGATCCTACTTATGCCATTCGATGTCCTTTGACATGTATTTTTCATGGCAAAAAAAAATCTTTTTAAGTATGCAAAAAGTTTTATAATTTTTGGCTTCCATTAAATTACGTGTGTATCATTCAAAAGGGTCTGGAGAAATGATTTGGGATTGTATGACGACATTTTGTGAACATCAGAAAGTTGGCAAGGAAGTTTCTTACTTGAAAAGCTCCTTCCACAGAGCTCTCTTATGTTCCCTTCTAATACTCGCTTTCTCACTCTCTGATGCCCGCGAGGTGAATCCTTTTTCGCCTGTTACCTTCGCCAAGCAGATCGTCTGAATCGGAAGCCGGATAACATTCTCCCGTCAGACTCTTAATTCCATTTCTTTTCCTCCTTCACTTTTGCTTCGCGTCTTATTCGCCCAGTTGTTCCTCTCCTGAAGCTGCACAACAAACTTTGACCAAGTTTTGCCGCAATTTTACGCCCAGACTCGCTCGTCGACTCTTGCTGTGCTCGTTTGTCTATTGGAAAGTCTTTATTTACAAATTTTCTTCCATGCCTCTTGCTTTTTCCTAACTTGCATTAATTGCAACGAAAATATATCGATTTTTTTTCGCTAAAATAAATTTTTTTTTCCACTCTTCAATGATCAATTTGCAATTTTCAATGTTCAAAATCTATCATTCAAATGTTTCTTAACTTTGAAAACTGAAACTCAAATTTTTTTCATTTCATTTAACTTAATTTTTATGTCAAAACAAAATTATCAATAAAAAAATAATTTTATGATGGGAAAAAATTTTCATTTTCTAAAATATCTTTTAAACTATGGGAGATAGAAATTTTTCTAAAGAGATCTTTTTTGTAGAAAATATTATTATTTTTAAAAAAGGTCCTTAACAATATTTATCTACCTCGCATCCTTATCAAGATATTTGCAAGTCAAAAAGTCTCAATTTTTTGTCGATACGTCCTTTTGGTTTTAGACACGCAATTTATCATAAACATTTGTTACTGATAATTTTTTTAGCCATTTTTTAAAATGTAGAATTCGTTTTAATTATTTAAAATATTGTTGTTGATGAAAAAAAAATTCTAATGGGAAACTGTCATAATAATTTAAACATATGATGTGTTCCACTGATTTTATTTGTCTGCAAAAAAAAAAATACAGACTTTCACAAGCCTGCGATTTTGCGAATAACAAGTATACATCATATTCATGATACTTGACATTAATATTTATCTCGTTTCCTCCACATCAATTTTTCATGGCAGATCGTCAATGAACTAAAGAAAAATACTGGGATTTTTATATACCATGTGTGCAGTCGCGTTTATATGATGCATGAGGGGGTTTTCAGAGAGTCGTAGTAGCAGGAGAGGAAAAGGTATAGGAAGAAGATGGACATTTTGTTGCGAGAAAAATTTATCGTTTTCAAAGACGACTTTCCCGGTAACGACACGTCGTTCTAACTTGTTTTATTGCATGACGGAATTACAAGTATCGAGAAATTCTTGTACAATCACTTGATTTTCCATAAAAAAAAAAAAAGAAATATCATATCAATCATAAGATGATAAAAATGTGAAAAAATTTTTCATGATTTATCAAAGAAAAATCATAAAAATCGTGATAATAATTTTTTTCTTAGCTAGTAAAAATGTAAAACTTAAAAAATATAACAAATTTGATTAATTTTAAGCTTAAAGTATAAAAAATTAATTTTAAAAACGTTTTTCAAGTTAAAAAAAAATTTTTTTTTATAAAGAAATATGTCCAGTTGCATTTGAAATGCCAAGAAAAAGCTTGAAATCCCTCTTGTTATATCGCCGTGACTTAAATCGCGATATACGAGTACTTTAATGGCCTCTTATCCGTATATTCTATACCTTATTTCATGAGGTTGTTACTGGCAACGTATAGTGACCCCCGAATGATCGTTATACGTCGACAACAATGAGCGCGACAAAAGAGTGCGGATGATCATAGAGGTGGACGTTATTGTTGTTGCAATAGGAAGCATCCAATTAGGAAAATTTATAGATAAATTTATTTTATGTATATTTTTTTATCATCCAAGAAAAAAAAATGAAAAAAAAATTCTGACAATTAATCATAAAAATTGCATTTTTACGCTAATTAATTTTTTTTTTTCACTTGATAAAGTATAAAACCATCAGTTTTTATGTATACAATTGCTTTCTCTCATTGCACAATTACGTCATTGAAGTTACAAAAGAAAACGCATGTTGGACAATCTACGAGTTTTCGGTTTCGTTATTTTTTTTTTTTGTTTGCTCTTGTTTGACTGTGTAATACAATCCTGGGATTTATGCCTTTCACTCTTCACTATTCAGAGCTTGTTAATTGCATTGCCGGACGTGTACTCTCACTTTAGCTGACACAAATCTGTCATCGTTAATTTATCGTTATTTTTATTATATTTTTTTTTCTTTGTATGCTAAACATTTTATTATGGATCTTCAAATCAAAATTAAGTACATAATTTTTTGATGTTTTTTTTGACACTTGAATAACTTTATATTAATGATGGTATTTTGTAATTTAACATTTGCATATTAGTAATAAAATTCAAGTTTTTTTTCAAAACGTCATAATGGATTTTTAACGCTTTTTAATAAACATTTAGAATCTGTCGGGCGAGGTCATCCAGGGGGAGATTACACGAAGAAATAGTGATTTTTGATGGATTTTGACCTTTCCTCGTGCCTTTCAATGGGAAGATATTGATAGATTTTGATTTTTTATACGCCATTCGATGTCTTTTTACCTCCTCCATACGCTAGGCACATCCTTTTAATCGGGCGAGGTCATCCAGGGGGAGAAAACACCGAGAAATAGTGATTTTTGATGGATTTTGCCCTTTCCACGTGCCTTTCAATGGGAAGATATTGATGGATTTTGATTTTTTATACGTCATTCGATGTTTTTTTACCTCCTCCATACGCTAGGCACATCCTTTCAATCGGGCGAGGTCATCCAGGGGGAGAAAACACGCAGAAATAGTGATTTTTGATGGATTTTGACCTTTCCACGTGCCTTTCAATGGGAAGATATTGATGGATTTTGATTTTTTATACGCCATTCGATGTCTCTTTACCTCATGATTTTTGATGGATTTTGACCTTTCCACGTGCCTTTCAATGGGAAGATATTGATGGATTTTGATTTTTTATACGCCATTCGATGTCTCTTTACCTCCTCCATACGCTAGGCACATCCTTTCAATCGGACAAGGTCATCCAAGGAGAGAAAACACGAAGAAATAGTCATTTTTGGTGGATTTTGACCTTTCAACGTGCCTTTCAATGGGAAGATATTGATCCATTTTTTTTAACTAAATAAAGAATATTAATTACGATTGAATTATGAAATGAAGCGGAATGAAATTAATGCCGGGAGGAAAGTTTTTTTTCTTTCATATATCTGCGGTCGAAACATCTTCTCATATTGCCTTTGAGCGAAGTAGCTATATCGAAGGACCATTTTGTTGGCATTATCGTGTCGATATTGCCTGGAAGATCGGAGTGCTAACGATAATAGTACGGCCAAGGGTATAAGACGGTCCGTGGGAGACTTGTAACAACACAGACTCTTTTCAGTAGTTAATATTGTGTGGCCTTATCATCGTCTGCAGTAAAAAGATCGTTTTTCTCTCTTCCATATTAAAAATAAACTTTTTTATTACTCTCATACCCTCATTTTCTCATTTATTTACAAGTATTTCTAGTCCCATGATCATTATTAAATTCACTCGGCAAATTATTTCATTAATTTATGAATATTTATGTGTAAAAAAAATTTTCTACAGTCATAAAAATTTTTTTAATGAGGTATTTCAGGTGAATTTTATTTATTTTCACCTTTAATTGATTGATTTTCCATTTTTTTTCTTAATTTTTATAAGTAAATCAATGAATTTTTTATTTTTCTTCAATAAATTGAACTGTAATAGGTTGAAAAATTCATAGAATATGTTTAAAAAAAATCAACTATTATTATATTATTATATTTAAACGATTAAAAAAAATTAAAATCATATTTTGGCTGATTCAGTATGAAATATCTCATATATAAATTTTTAAATAAATTTCTACGTTTTTTTTTTTCTTAAGGTAAAATTAATTTTCGTTTTATAAGCGTGTGAGCAATATGAAATTAGCAATATTTCATGCTATCATGAATTTCAGGCTTGTGCAACAAAAAACAAATTTTTTTTTTTCATACGCAAAGCATCATTTATTCGCGTTGGTAACCACGTGATGGTGATGCCTTGAGATTATATATCGATTTCACTCTCCTCTCGTCCAAGAACACCCTCCTGCCGTCAGGAAAGTAGGCCAATTGCACGCGAACTCACACGCGCGCCTTAATATGGGCCATCACATTGCTTTCTAAAGAAAAAAAAAATTAAAAAAGGCCAGCACTGCGGCTGCATCAGTGGCAAATCATCATGTGCGTTTCCCTCGATTAACATCCAACTCAAGTGTATTGCCCGATTCAAAATATATATATATATAATGAGGGAAGTAGAGATGAAGCAAAATTACGCGCATTTTGCACTTACAAGAAAGTGTTATACATACTCGAGTTGATAATGACAACGATTACATTCGAAAGTTGCTCTTCTTTGATGCTTCTCACATTTCCTTTCACTTTGGTGTATTGCACTTGTGTGTTAACCAGACTTAATTAATTAATTAACCCATTGCAGTTATTTATAATGATCAAAAATAACGAACACTATTTTTTTTTTTTTCAATTATTCTTTATTTATTAAAAAAAATTGAATGAATTTTTTTTATTTAATTTTATCAATGTAAAACAATTAAGCTCAAGTAAAATATTAAAATTCGATCAATTTTTCTCTCTAAAATGAATTATAATTAGCTAAAAAAAAATTTTACAACGATTATTCAGAATTAACCATTATTTTTACCTAAAAAATACTTTTAAAAAATAGAAAAATAAGATTAAACTTTTGTTTTAGTGTTTATTTGAAGTTGAATTTTTTTTTTCGCATCATTATTTATATATAAAAATAAATAAATTGTAAATTTTATTATAATATGTAAGAGTTTAAGTATGAAAGGTGATGAAACAATAGTGAAAAATTTTTTTTTTTTGTTTTCAAGATATTTTAGAAATATTCTCGTTGTTGACAAGTAAGAAATAGATCAGGGTATAAAAGTACAGAGGCCAGAGAAAGGGTATAAAACGCTATAGAATACTCAGTTGGATGAGAAGGGTCGTCACTGTTTTTTTTTTTTTTTTCTATCCGGATGTGCACTCAATTTTCCGTAGCTTAACTGCTTCGGGGAGCGACATAACTGTTGGTGCAGTAGCACACGAAGCCACAAAGTTCGTTTTCTCATGCTGCTTCTTCCCTCGAATTTCTATACTTTATGACATGACACCTGATTTTTCTTATGTAGTTATTACATAAGTGGAAAATATGTACAGTGTGTGTATACACAGAGTTTCTGATGATGCTCAGAGAGTTACTGATTGTGAGGTAATTACTTGAGCACGTGCACAAATCGATTATTCAACAAGATCCTCGCATTATTCTTCATTAAGGCGACGAGATGGTCGCATTATTCTTAGTCAAAGGTAGATACATCCCTTGTCCTCTCTCTCCCATTGAGCAATTAGTCCTGAAATATCGTCCTCTGACGAGTTTAATGTTAGCGGAGGGTTTATTCTTTTTTTCTCTACTGTTTAAACACTAATTTTTCATATAAATATCGTTTAGTTAATTTTTAATCTTAAAGTTAATTTATTTTGTGATAATAAAATGTATAGTAAAGATTTTATATAAATATTTAAGTATTTTAAAGTATTTTGGATTAGTTAAAAAAAATATTTTTTTTTCCGAAAATTTTCGAAGATACCCCTTCGAAATCTTGTGATTTTTGTGATTTTGTCAGTTTTTTTGTGATAACTTGGTATCCATATGTGATAACGAAAAATATCATAGAAGTAAAATGATTAAGGGTTCAATTATCTACAAAAAATGTCAAATAAGTTTTTCTATATCTTTTTTAGTTTTCGAGATATTATCGATTTTTTAAAATTTTGATTTTTTAAAATACCTCGAAAATAAAGGGAAATTTTGAAAAATTTTACTCTACATTTTTTGTAGGCAATTTTATCCCTAATAATTTTACTTCTTTAATATTTTTTAATATTATCAATATTTACCGAGTTAACGGCAAAAATCACGAAAAACGCGAAATTTCCAAGGAGTATGTCCGTTCGAAAATTTTCAAAAAAAAAAAAAATTTTTTTTTCTTGCTCAAACATTATAAAACTTATTTTTAAAACTAATTTAACTTAATAACGTAAAAAATTCATTTTTGGCTGACTTAACACGAGTTATTCTACTCGAAAAAAATTAAAAGTAGGAAAAAAATTTGAATAAATTTGAAGTTTTATTTGTAAAAAATTTCTGTCATCTAAAAATATTAAGGAAATTATTTTAATCAAATCTCCAAGACATTTTCATCGATTGTTGACAGTTTGAAAAGTTTCTCAAGATTTTTCAAAGTCCCGTAGCCCCGGATGTGGCTCAACTTTATTTCATTTTTGTCCAAGAACCTCGAGATAAATAGCTCAGTCATCTAAAATAAATTTTCAAGCTTGAGAAAAATAACGTAATCACGCGCGTAGAAAAACATCGTGATTTTTTTTTTTTACTTATATTAATTTTGTTTTTTTTTTTTTTACTTCATTTCAAAGAAAAATATTACAATGGCTTGCACAGTGAGTGATTAGTTATCGCATATATACTGGGGGTGGAGGTCTTGGAAAAACATGAACGACAACGAGGCCAAGATACATGTGTTCGTCGATTATGCACGAAGCCTCGCGACACATCACACTCTGCTGCGCTGCGCGTATCTGTGTGTGTCTGTGATATGCTGGAATTTTCCCCGGTGGTTGGCGCCAAGCCAAAAAGTCTCCCCGCAGTTTTCCCAGGGCTTTTCGCCTGCGTATCCGCGGCATTGTTCACAGCGGCAATTACCACCGTTTCCGAAAACGCCAGGAGAGTTATTTTTTTGAACGTTCGTCGCGGCGCGTTCGCATTTTACCGGGGCTGCACCGCCACCGCCGACACGACAAAAATATTCGCGTGCACTGTTCAAAGTATAAAAGAGAAAAATAAAAGTATAAACGTTAGTAAAAATAGGAAAAAAAAATTTTTTTCTCTCTGTACACTGCCGACAATCAAACTTCAACTACGTGCGCCGCACCTCTGTTGAAAAAGAAGCGAAAATTCATGTGCAATTTTACTTAAGTTCCTAGAATTTGTCTTTGTATTTTTGTTATTTCATTTATATTTATTTATTCATTTGTAACACGAGTTAGTAATTTTTTTAAGTTTTCATTTACTTGAATTTACAGTGAGTTAAAAATTTTTTTATAATACTATTTTCAATAAATTATGCATACATAATCAGATTTTTGCATTTTTTTTTTTTTGTCGATGAAATACAAATTTAGAGTAAAATTTCTTAATTTAAAAAAATCAATACATTTTGAGAAAACATTTAAATATATTTGAATGAATTTAAAATTCAATTGGGATAGTATAATAAGTCGAATGATTGCATTGAACTCTTGAGGTAGTCCGAAAAAAATATTGGTACATTCAGATTCTTGTCCAGTTAGCCTTGACCCACATTTACTCAAGATGCTCTATCATTTTTTTTCTTGTTACATAAAAACTTGATTGATTTTGAGGCTCGTTGATGATGAAAAAAAAATTTTTTCACCACAATTTTGACATTAAAAAAAATTTTATTATTCATCTACAGCATTTTTATGACCCAAATATCCTTGAAAAATTCACTTTCAACATTTATAAAGTAAATCTCACAGTCGAAACTGCTTTCTAAAATCATGTTTTTATATTTGATTTTTTTTAAACACGTTTTTTAGACTATTTTTAATTATTAAGAATTTTCTACGGGCTTAAAAATAATTTAACAAATTTTAATACTTAGAGAATAAAATTTTTTTGACGTTGGATTTTAGGTTTTTAGGTTTGTTTTTCATTTTTAGAAAAGTTTAATTGGATTTTCTGTGTATTTAAAACAGTGAAAATAGTACAAAAAAATATTTATTAAGCAGCATTTATATTTAATTGATAGCTAAATCATAAATTGAATGGGTGACAATCGTTTTGAGAATCTTCGGGACTTTATATTCTCAGTTATCGAGCTATTCAAAGCCGCATATCACACCCGTATAGTGGATTATAAAGTTATGCTTTCCCAGCTCCACCTCGAACAATTTTGTTCCTCGTTATCTTTCCGGTCGATCGGCTACCATCGAGGAAATAGAATCGTTCAGTTCATCGGGTACAAACTGCACGATTGTGGTCAGCCGTCCGTTGCTTTTTCGCTGCGATTTAGTGCGCGCTATCATCCTCATACTGGATGAACATTTTTATGTAAAATATATCGGAGATATTTTAAAAATTTACCCCACAAAAATGTCACTTTTATCGCAGTTATAGTACTTTACTTATTATTATATAGTTCTATATTTAATTTGAAAACTATTTTATTTCCGACTGAAACTAATTGGCGCTATCATTGAATTCAATTGAAAAATTAACAGTGTATACTTTGACTTGTTTTTCCTGTTCAATGAATTTTTCCTCATTTTATTATTGAAGCGTAAATGCTCTATTTTATCTTGATTTCTACAATTTTTATTGGAGAATAATTTTATTTTCTATTTTTTATATTTTTAAATTTCATAATTTGTAAATCAATTTCGTAATAATGAGATTCCACAGAATTTAGAACAGTTGTAAAGTCGTCGTAAAGTTGTCGATTTTCTGCTTTCGACTATTATTAGACACTTGGTCGATAAGGAATATAAATTGTCGTTATAAATGCAATACTTTGTAAACTAATCACGAAAATAGATAATTCCCAGCGTTCGTTGTGGCCCGGTGTGTACTGTGGCAATAAACTGTGACCATTATACCATAATTCAACAACTAAAACCACAGTTGACTGTAAATACAAGTGAAAGTGACCAAATCCAATTTGCAAAATTATTTTAACAATCAACAAAGTCAATTCAAATCTTTACAACCGCGAAAAAAATTTTTTCATATAGCCATTTATCATTATTTAATTAATATAATGCCTAAAATTTTCCTCAGATTATTATCATTTTTTCAAACGATTCATAAGTTGTAAAAACAATATTTATATTGAGAGATTAACTACTGGTTTATAAATATTTGAAAAAAAAAAAATTTTTTTTCTCTCCTTTTTAAATTTTACGATGATGAGAATTTTTGTTTTTTATGCATGAACGACAGTTCAGAGACCTCTTTTTTACTGCAATAGTCTACATTGTACACGGTGAATGGTTACAATTGTCCAGGACAAAGCCTGGGGCGTCAGTTGGAAAAAAAAAAAAAATCGCATCACTTGATTGTTTGGAAAAATTCTTTAATTGAACATTCGTCGCATCGACTATTGTGCAATGTCGTTTAACCTGTGTAAATGCCATTGTGTCTATTTAGTGCGAGTTGTTCCCATTTTCTCGCTACTACTCGAATCGATTTTTTTTACAATCCATTGTTTTTTAAGTTCATATACTCTTCAATACGAAAAATTCAAATAAAACCATGATAAAAAATTTCCAGGATATTTAATAATATAAAAATATTACTTAATTTTTTTTTACAACGAAAAAAATTATTTTATGCAAATTTAAGTAATATATATTTTATTTACTTTGAAATTTTTATTGAATGTTAAATTGTAGTTGAAAAATTTTCTTCTCAATTTTTCCCCTCAATTGTAATTTTCTCGAGTGATTCAGAATAATTTGAACGAATTTTCATGCTTGTCAAAAGCTACTAACAGTAATTTAGAATAATTTTTCAAAGCCATGAAACAAATGTAATTGAGGGATAAACGACCCTTTAAACTCTCGTAATAAGACTCGTCATGAATTTTTCAATTTAATGATGGGGAAGGGAAAAAAAAACTGATGGCAGTTGGAAAATTGAATAAGTGAAGGATTGATACAATTTCCGCACAACTTGCATCACGGTGTATTTCTTTAATAAACGCGGATATATCTGACTGCCTATTACAATTGGTGCACAGGATAAAATTGATTTTAAAATGAGACTGTCGCAGCAATGAGGGTGCATCGAGTCGTATTGCCAAGAGGGCTTTTGTGTGGCTGAGAGCAAAGTTCTAAATCGATCGGAAGACTCAATCCCAATTGAAAAATAAAGTTCACATTCTATTGTATTTTTTATGTCTACATGTCTATTTGAGTGGTTTTGTTCTTTAATTTATTTACTAAAAAATTTCGACATTTTCTCATAAATATATCATCTAGTAAAAATTTATTTAAGGTTGATTGTATCGTTGGAAAAATTTTTTTGCCGTTGTATTTCGTAAATGCAATTTTCTAGAATTTTTTTACGTGAATTTGGGACGAGAAAAAAAATTTTATTCAACGGAGGAAAATGAGAAAATCAATGTACCAAGCATCGCACAGTGCTGTACATATTCCCTGTTTGTTCAGATAGCAGGGAGAAGGCGGAAAAAAGGGGTGAAAAATAATAACGAGCAGCAAGAAAAGTGTTGCGGGTTGGTTTAAAGTGTACTGCAAAATTTATACAGGTGCGTGCATGTGGTTGTCCACATAAATGCCACCAGATAGCCACACTGGTGCACATGAGAAACAACCCTCGTGCCCCCCAGGCCCTTTGAACCAACCCCCCCCCCCC
>MVJL01007654.1:0-46475 GCA_002156465.1 Macrocentrus cingulum
GTGATTTTGAATTGTGCATTTTTTAAATTTATTTTAATTATGGAGGACTGTTTTAAAACATGGTTTACGCAGTAACAAGGTTTGAAAAATTTTTATTTCTCATTGGATCCACCTGCGTACAGCAGTGAACGAGAGAGATAATTGTCGCGGAGCCGAGTGGAGGCTGATTAGTGTTAAAGATCACAGGGCGCTGGAGGCGTAGTCTCTGACGAGCGGCAGGGGTCCAATTTACCCTGATTATGGCAGGTGAGAGTCAGAAGCGCCTCGGGAGACTTGCTTGCTACTTGGCCATGAAAGATATCCAAGCCCACGCTTCTTTTATCCGTATTATAACCTCTAACTCGTCCCTCACCTCCCTGAACATCCACGTCCTGGCAATTTCCTCTCCCGAAAATAATTAATTTGCATTCCTCGCGCTTTTTTTTTAGGTTATACGTGGCCCGGCCCAACCACTGGACATATCCGCACAGGAAAATCAAGGTAATTTGCAGTGATTCATGGTTACCGTTAATCTACACTACACGATTCAATCCTGACTAGACACTGTTTTAATTGACGAAAATATTAAGAAATAAAAGAACTTTTTTCTTTCTTACTCGTTTGATAAGAATTTCCACGGCTTATAAAATCTAATTGACTTGGGATTTAGTTATCAGATTTTTTTTATTGACTTGGTGCTTAGTATTATTTAATGACTTTATATGATGGTGTAAAAAAACTGATTGCAGAGGTGATACTACGCTCATTGCTTGTGAAAAAAACCATAAATAAATAAAAAATCGTGACAAAGTGGCGAAATCACAGATAAAAATGCACTTTCGAATGATGAAAGTGGAGAAATTGCTTTTTTTTCGTTTTAATTGACTTAAAATATGACGTAAAGATCAGTTGGAGAGGGGGAGGGGGAAGCAGCGAATCGGGAAACGCCACGATATCCGTCCGCACCTATAGGCCACACCCCTTTGGCCAAAATTGACCAAGGGCGATCTGGAGCTCACTATGGAAATGAATGTAAGCTTTTTTTCATATACTACTCTCTTTAATGTCATATATTTACCCTTATTACAGTGACTGCAGCGTAGCTCTATAAGTACATATTAAATATGAATTTTTCTGCTTAAATTCCAAAGATATCTTTAGTGTTAATAAGGTGTGTGTATGTGTGTGTGATATTCCGAGTAGAATTCGCGAGTAAACTATTATAGAGGCATATCCACAATCTCTACTTGCATTAAGAATAATAGTAATATTAATAATACTCTTTATATCTTCCTTCACCTGCGTTAATATCGCATCATCATCATCATCACACCATCATCGCGTACATTGTACATAATATATACCTAGATAACATCAAAATAAATCTATATTTCGCGGTAATATCAATTTTCTCTCGCCGTCATATAATATATATATATATATATATATACACATTATTATATAATTACTTATATATGTACATATACTTTTTAAGCTTAAAAATTTGTTTTTAGGTCCTGTCAAATTGTTAATGTCACACATTTTTACCACGGCCTCCACATGTTTTCTTCATCCTTGACGGGCGGCTGTTGCGACAAAACGGCGGACGGCGAGAGCGAGGGCTCGCTCACCATGTCCTCGGGGGCCTGAGGCCCATGACTAGACAGCTGGTGGTCATCTGCGATATTTTCCGGGTAATTTGGCAGCGGATCCGGACTCGGAGGTGGTTTCAACTTCTTCGAAGTTGTGGTAAAGTCCAGGGGCTGCTCGGGTTGATCCATCCGCGGACTTTTCGCAGGTTTGACGCCATCAAGGGCCCACTCGTGCGGTGGCACGTCCTCGTGCGGCCTCTTGGCCAGTTTATCCGTCGTTTTCAGCAATGACATGTTGGTAGCGGCCCAAATGGCCGTTGGGGGGTTGGGCCCGATGCTGATGCCGTTGGCCGCGGCCGCGGCCGCCAACTGGACGTAGTGACTCGGCAGTAGGAAGACCACCTGACCGTCGGGCAGTCTGGACGGGATCACCTGCACAACCGACAGCATGTTGGCACCCTGGCCGGACGTGGAAGCTTGGTCTGGCACTGCCAACATCTCCGGCGGGTGCGTTGGGTCCAGTGTGCCCGGCCCCAGTTGGCCAAATGTCGATGTGGGCCTACTGCTGCTGTTGTTGTTCTCATCACCGGCTGCCGTGCTGCTGTCAGGTCGCGCACTTGCCAGCACCGAACCCTCCACAATGTCCGGCACCTCGGACTTGATGAGCGCCGGGTTGAGGGCTGCACTGCAGTGCGGCGCTGCTGCGTGGTGATCCGGACTCGTCGCGCCTGCCACACGGTCCGTCACACTTCCTGGACTGCTGCCCAGTCCGCTGTCTGGACGCGAACCCAGGTCTAAATCCAACTCGGACACGCAACTGTCCAGGTGGCGCAGCAGGCGCTGCTTCATCGCCGGGTCCAGTGGCGATGTGTTGCCCGTTATTATGTCAGGGGCATCGAGATATCGACTCACCTGTCAACAGTACGTATCTTCGGGTTTAATTTATCTTAAGAAAAATTTTTTCTACATTTAAATTTGTGCTATCTTTTTTTTGTAAAAAGAAGAAATACAGCATTCAAGTATTTAAAATACTTAAAATTGTATAAAAAAAAGCGTGAGACTCGTCTGACGGGAATTTAGCCGGTTTAATTAGTCAAAAATTAATTTTAACAGGCCTACTAGACGTTGTTCCCCTTCATGACTATCATCCAGATTGCTCCGAATGAGGTCGTGAACATTCTCAACATCGCGTGTGTCCACACAAAATTCCTAATATTCCTACAATGAATTCGCGGCACTCGCCGTGTCGCGTCGCGTCGGGGGAGAGCGACAAAATTCGTACGTGACGCAGCAACGCATTGGCGACTAAGCCAGAATTGCCAAAAGTAATTCCAGGCTCGTCGGGCCCGGGATGAATACACAAAGGTTATACCCAGACCCCTCCGCAAAAGAGAAAAAAGGAAGATATCCAACACAAAGTGAGTAAAAAAAAATGAAAAAAAAAAGGCCTGAAATGCCTACCTCTCTCGAGCAGTCCTGATATCCAGCCTTATACCTGGACAGACCAGGCTGGGCGAGTGACCTCTGGCGCTGTAGGTGTCTAACAGTGAGTTCCAAGATGTCGGCCTTCTCGAGTTTGCTGTGTTTGGTGTTTTCCAGACGCGCGCTGTCGAGAATGAGGGCCTTGAGCGCGGCGAGCGACTGGTTTATCCTCGCACGCCGTCGCTTCTCCATCAGTGGTTTGTTTGCCTGTCAACACACCCAACGACATAGCTGTAGAATTGACCGGGTGGCGGCCTCCGTCGGCTAGACTCACACACGTGTGGTGGTCGCGCGTTAAGCGTACAATTTTATTTTACAAGATTTATCACGCGGATGTGTAAGTGTAAATAAGGTGCTTACTCGTCGTCCGTCTGAATGCTTCGGGCTCGGACTGGGACTGGGGCTGGGACTGGGCGCTGGACTGGCTCTGGGCGCTGTTGATGCTGATGGCTGCTGTGGCTGACGTGCGGCGCTGCCGGTAGACTTTTTGTCCTGGTGCCTGAGCGTGTGCAGACGCGCAGTCATCTTAACAGGTCCGCACGGACCTTGAATTCACCGGAGAGCACTGTTTCGTCACCCTTTGTGTGCGCCCACTGAGCATCGCGCTCGAAAACTAGTGTGTGTGTTGTGGCGGACAATTCACACAGGCACTCACTCACTCGCGGCCCCAAAATTACATTTAATATTTATATCGACGGATACATAAACTGGCGAATGATGCGCCACTATCCCACGTGGGCTTTCGTGGGCACACACGTGCCTCTGCCGCGACCACTTGTCACTGATGATGATAATGGTACTCTCTCTCTCTCTCTCTCTCTCTCTCTCTCTCTGTCTCACGTCTGTACAGATTATCGCATTTACAACTCAAACACGAGAGTTACACTTGATTCACACGCAAAACAAATATATATTCACGTTTTAATCCCAAAATAATCATTTACCACTAATAGTACTGTTATTTTCTCGTGTTGTGTTTTAATTTTTTCAACTGTCACCACTGCAGAGAAAATAGCGAGTGTGGCATGCCTCGAAACATATGGGAGCGCCGACAATATTCAACTGCGAGACGGCCAACGGCTCGCGCCCACGGCTCCGCGCGTCTCGTTTTGGCGTTTGAGGGGAGTCTCGCGCGCGAGTGGAGTATACACCACAGAGAAGCAGCACGATGGCTTGCGATGTGCGGCGCGAGCGGCAGATCCAGCACGTCGCGCCAGCCGAGTGGGAGTTGTAGTGGGGTGGGCGCAGGAGGGGTCGCGTCCCCGCCAGTGGGGACACACGAGAAATCGCACACGCGTGTGAGGGACGCAATGAAAGGCTTGCCGCCGCCGTTTGGTTGACGCGCGTCCTTGCCTGCGGCCAACTCCGCGGCGCCGTGCGAACACGGCATCGCTTTTCACCGCTGTATACTCGTCCTCTATCCACACACACACACAGAGGCTATATAACGCGCCAGGCGGGGAGAAAAAAATAGAGCGAGGAGACAAATGCCGAAGATTGCGCGCGGAGACGCCAGCAACGCGGCGCGCGCTCGGGCAGAGAGGGGACGTGCCGCAGCTCGCCGTCGGCACGCGCGCCCAAGTGCGCTCGCTTTTTCTCTCCCCCCGCTACTCTTTCGCACACAGCCGTTTGCTGTCGCGCTACCTACCCACGCGCTTTTTCCGTCTTCCTCGACGCCATGTACATACTGTGTATGCACACGACTGTGTGTGGCACACACACCGCGCGCCCGACGTTTTACGCCTCTTTCACGTGTCTCTTGTCGCTGATGGCTCATGCTCTGGCTTGTATTAGGCACGACTGCACGCGGCGACCTTTGCCTGTAGCCCTCCGACGCTCGTTACCAGCATAACGAGCCGGACTCATGCCATACAGTCGTCGCATGGTAGCAATTGCTCCTTTAAGCCTTTTTTTCTTCGTTTTCTCAGGCGGTGATTGATTTTTTTATATGTATACCTATTCGAGTTTTAATTTTTTATGGGTGGGAAAAAGGGTTTTTTGTCGGGTAGGGAGTTATTTTTATATTTAAGAAAGTGCAATTGTATGTTCGCAATTGAACAATGCGACATATATATTTATCGCACTTGTTTCCCGCACGAAAATAGCATCGTTCCTGCAGCTGAGAATAATGGTGGCAGTGAGATCGCCGCAACGACGACGACGACGACGACGACGACTAGACGACAAAAGAGAATTTTGTTTGTATAAGCTCTGTCGTTGTGTATTTACACTTGCGCACGGTTAGTGCACACGCTGCTTGCGGTTGTGTAACACCGATGAGATCTGTTTGGAAAAAAATTTCAATGACAAACTCTGTTAAAAAAAATGGAAAAACTGATATTTCCGGCCATTTTAGCGGGTTGAAAATTTTTTTATATTTATATTTCATGGTGAACAATTTTTTTTATGCTGAAAGGTTGGGGAAAAAAAATTTTTTTAGACGTTGAGACACACGTGAAATGTCGCGGTTGATTATCGAAGGCGAAGGATAAATAATTGTAGGGTCTAAATTCCGGTGTAAACGGTCTTTGGGTTAGTTGGATATTTTTTTTCGTCTCTCGCGGAGAGTGTTATTAACAATATATTAAAAGTATTATTTGGGCATAGTTGAGGAAATTGCGGCATTTTGCGGGGGCTCTCTGGCACTAAGTGGCTCATTCGCCTTCTTCAGCATTAGATACTCTGAATTTTAGCCTCTCTGACGCGCAGTAGATAAGTTCTGGAATACTCAGACATCGATAATTCCCCGGTGGACGCGACCACTATACCTTTTTTCTCATCCTATAATATATATACGAAGTAGATCGTGTGGCTGTATGATGCGCGCTTGAAAATGAGAAATTTTTTTTTACTGTTTTTTCTGAAGCCAATATAATTTTTATGGTTATGTGCATAGTATTTTAAAGAGTGCCCTCTAATTGATATAGAGCTCGGGTATTTGCCCTAGTGGGCGATGAGGCGGGGGAGGAAAATAGGCAATTACGGCTAGTTTTGCTTATGCACATAAATGGACGTATATGTACAATTCGTAGTAACTGAAAATTTTTTTCCGCATCCACACCAATTTTATTACAACTCAAATAATATTATACGCCGAGCCTTTGACTGAAAAAAAAATTTTTATCTGTAATTATATAAAAATTAACAATATAATATTTACAAAAAAAAAAATATATTGCAATAGCATAATAATAATAGTAGAAGATGATAATAATGATGCATCTTTATTTCGAATGGCTTAAAGCCGATGTAGTGTTGAAAAAAAATTAAAGCTGATATTTCTCGATTCTACACTTGCGTTAAAATTGTCATATTGTCAATAAATAAATGAATTAGTGAGTGAATAACCTTTTAAAGATAAACTACTTATTTTAACCACGTTTTGATAATTATAAAAAATTGAAACACATCAGTTAATATATATAGTTTTTTTTTAAGAAAACATTGCTTTCCTATAAGATCAATAGGGTGTAAAAATAAGAACAATGGTTGAATTTTAAATGATTTTTACGATGTTCAGTTGAAATATGAAAAACAGAATTTTTTTTGGTAAATTTTTAAACGAGCATATACGTACTCCTTTTGGATATCTGAGTTTTTGTGGTTTTTTTTTTTTTAGTTTTATTGCAATAATTCGATAAATATGACAGATAGCAGAAAATATTACTAAAGTTAAATTATTGCAAATTTAATTCACTACAAAAAATGTTGAATAAATTTTTTTGTATCTCACTTAATTTTTTAGATATTGTTGATTTTTTGAAAATTCTTATTTTTCAAAATATCTCAAAAATCCAGCAAAATATTAAAAAACTTTATTCTACATTTTTTCTATAAATTAAATTTCCAATCATTTAACTCATATGATATTTTTTAATATCTCGCTTAGTTTACGAGATATCGGCCAAAAAACTGATAAAAAATCATGAATACGACAAAACTATGATGTAAAAAAAAATTTTATTTTCATCTAATCCAAGTATCTTGAAACTATATTTAAATTTTCAAGTTGAAATATAATTTTTTTTTGCCCACTATACATAATGGAATGAATTTGTCCGCATGATTGCATTGAATTTCGTCTCCGGATCCTGTAGATTTATCATTATTAGTATTCTGTCATCGGCACGGCGCTAAAAAAAGCAGTTGGTCATAGCAGAGAGAAAAAGCAAAAAAAAAAAAAATACATATTTTGCAGAATGATGGAGAATCGCGCGCGCGAGGGCGTGACACGTAGTCGCGGCGCTGAGGGGCGAGCTTGCGACGACGACAACTAGCGGAGCGACAGAGAGAGCGACGAGAGAGATGGGACAACTACTCGGGTGACTCCCGCGCCTTTAATGGCCCTCGCGTGACGCGTTGGCTCAGTCTGGAACGCGAGCGAGTGCGATAGATGCGGATATAGATGTATGTGCAGAGCGAGAAAATGTATAGTCTGTGCTTTGGCTTGCTGTATCGCTGCGGCGCGACGCTTCTGATGCCCAGAGGGGCCGCTACGGATTATACAAGTGCGAAGCCCCTCTCTGCGCACACATACACCGCCAGTGCAATATGTGCGTGTGCAGAGCACGCTGAATGCGAGATGCCGCGATAACGAGCCGCACGCACGCAGTTCTAAGCTCGCACACCCTCTCTATATATATGTATCGAGATTACATGGTTGGTGTAGCGCGTGGGAAAGCCTCTGTGTACGTGTGAGCCTCCACGCGCGCCTCTCACTGTGCTGCTAAAACACACAAGTCATTTTTTTTCTGCCAGAGCACTCGCGGCGTGTCATCAGACGCGCCAGATAAGACCGCGAGAATTATATGCCAGTGTTTTTGCTATATCGTAAAAAATCATCAAAAATATTATTATACGTATATTTTTTAGAAATAGTGCCGACAAGAATGCATTTACAGAATTTTTTAAGGGTTACTTTAAATATTTTCATTATTTTCCGGATTTTATTCTAGTTTTTTGAAGATAACTCGGTAAATATGCGAGATAACAAAAAATATTACTAGAGTTAAATGATTGGGTATTAAATTTCCTACAAAAAACATTCTATAAAAATTTTTTGTATTTCCCTTAGTTTTTGAGAAATTACTGATTTTTAAAAATATCTCGAAAATCATGAAAAATATCGAAAAAAAATGTATTTAATATTTTTGTAGAGAGTTTAATTCCCGAGAGTTTTAGAGTAGTGTAATTTTTTAATCAGTGTTTCCGGGTGTTGAGCGATAAATTGTGGGGATGATTGTGTTGAAAAATACCTTCATTGACTGTATATGATGAGGGGACCCGTTGAATTTCTCAAGCACCCCCCTTTTCATCAGACAGAGAAAAGCGAGTCAAGTGGCAATCGTCATGTAACATGCGCGTATACTGAATGACACGTATTTTTTCTTTTTCTTATACACGAGAAATAAAATTGAAAATCAATCTTTGACCACTGACGTTTATTCACCACTAGTGAATATCATCTATTGTTCACGCGTCGATTTATCCCGTGACTTTTGGGATTGAGGATTAATTTTTTTCATAATCAAAAACAGTTTAATTCTGGTTGACAAGTTTATTGATTTATTGAACGCAAAATTTTTTGTTCTTTTTTTTTGTACGAGAAAATGTGCATCGACGTGAATTCTGATATGGATTCACACGTGGCTCAACGATATATCCAATTAATGTGCATGGTCGTTTATATGGAGTGTGTGGAACGTCATGCGTCACTCGTCACCGACATATATATTTACTCACAAGACGGTATAATCAATTGCTTCTTGGGAAAAAGAATTCCGAGTATAATAGAGTAAAAAAATAAAAATTCCCCCCATTATAATTTTAATTATATTCCTTCTCGAGAGACGCATAGTATTTTTTTTTTATTTATGCATGTAAAAAGCGTTTTCAATGATGGAAAAATTTTTTTTATTGCAAAAAATTATTTTGCCGATGGTAGGTTTGTATTAATGCATTGGTACAAGTATAGTGGAATCGATAGGTATATGATGATGGTACTTTCTAACCTTTAATCTAATAATACCTGCTTCGGTGTGGTATATACACGGATATTTATTAATGCTGTTTTTTTGCAAGAAAATGGTATTGCTTTTCGTCTCACATAAAGAATAGGTTTTTTTTTTTTTTTTATTTTATGGACAAAAGAAACCTCAATGCATGATATTTTTTGGTTTTAGTGATGGAGCTATATATAGGTGTACTAGCCCATTTAAAAGTAGAAAAAGTCCGGCTGCTGGCAGCCACATCCCCATAGAAAAAAAAATTATTTTACTTTTAGCGGGAAAATTCATATAATGAATATGTATAAAATTTTAAATTTTTTCCACGAAATTAAAAGTAGTTTAAAAAATATTTAAGTGAAAAAATTTTGAAAATAGAAAAGGAATATTTACAAAATATGAAAAAAATAATATTTAATCATCGTCACCAAGAAAAAAAATATTTAAAAATCAAATTTTCCAAATTTTTTTGATTGCACGATGAAAATAATTTTATTTATTCAAATTTTGCATTTTTTTTTTCGATTGTATATATTAAAATAGTTTAATAAATTCACAATAATCTAAAAAAAAAGTTAGAAATCAAGAATTTTCAAAATTTTTGAACGATTTTCAAGATTTTTCTGCTGAAATTGTTAAAAAAAATGATATCAAGTCATTTTTCAATCTTATTTCTTAAATATTCATTACATATTGTTTTTTATTCTTCACAAATCACATGTCTAACGTCTAAAAGACTTATATTTCGCTACTTTAAATCAAAATATCTTCTAAACTATTGAAGCTAAAGATTTTCATCAAGAGATCTTTTTTCTAGAGAATTTTATTACCTACAAAAAAGGTTCTCAGTAAAATCCGTTTATTTCGTATGCTTATCAAGATATTAGCAAGTAAAATGCTCTAAACTTTTTGATGCCTTATTTTTTTCGTAGACCCACGAAATATTTGATAAAATGATTTTTTACAGAAAACAGTATGACGATGATGATTGGCGCGTGACCTGAAACGTCCAGTACAATTAATTATGGAAAACAGTGGAGCTGGCTGCGCTGCTACTACGCAGCGAAAATGCATTGACTGCTTTGGTGTGTGCAGCCACATCAAAGCATCAGCGTGTACGTCAGTATCGAGCGAGAGGCAGCGATATAATACCAGTGCAGAGAAAGGATCAGTGTACAGAGATATGAAGAAGAGAGGTGAAAGGACGTGGTGCTGCACAGAGAAGATGGAAAAAGGGAAATAAAGAGAGGAAACGAATGACGTGGCAAAGGAGATGAGGGCCCGGAGGCATCAGAGGATCAGCGCCGACGACGACCGAGTGCCACACACTGTATATCTGTATATCTACATGAGTGGTGAGGGTGCAGAGACGACAAGGAGGAGCCTTCACTTATGTGCAGGAGAGTGGAACGCCAGCGCGGCGGCGGCGGAACACTGGAGAATGTCGGGCAACGTGCGATGCCGTGACACCGACACGTCCCTCTCTCTCTTTATCTACGTATCCCCGCGACCTGCCACCCAACTCTCCAGGCACGGGTTCGAGCTCGCCGTTAATCCGTTTATCGCGTTACGCCGCCACCGGCCTCGTCGCAACTACGCCAGTAACCCCCAACCACTTTCGCTTCTCTATATCCCCACGGTCCGGCGCGCGAGGATTTATATGTATCGGCACACAGGCCGACGTGTGTGCGCCGGATTGGTCGCACTAGTAGACGCCAGAGCCCAGCCACGACATTTCCTGCGTCCGAACGGCCGGTAATACGTTTTTTCAGGCAGCTATATTATAAAAAAGCGTTTTCCTTACCGACGTAAAAATTTTGCACACCCTGTAGATGTGCAAAATTACTGCTCTATCACTATACGCTTAGATTTAGTAAGATGCATAAGATGACATGATACGTCGCTAATAGCCCTCGAAAAATTCTAATTCATAGATTATTGGATAGATAGAAGTTTCTAGGCTTCATATTCTCCTCTTGATGATAAATCAGCATGTGTACGTCTCATTTAACACTAAATTTCATAATTATTTTGGGAGAATTTGAGGTTTTGGAGTGTGCGGTAGTCTTTAAAACGACGCCAGGGGGTTGCTGATTTTTTTGGGGGCTCTTTAGACTCTATAATGCAACTATGAAAAAAATTTAATTGCTAAATAACATTGGTATACCAATTTTTTTGCAAGCTATCAAAGATTTCTAGTATTGAAAACCGGATTTTGAATTGTATTAATTTAATAATTATATTAGCGAAAAACGAAAGCTATAACCGATCTCATTTTCAGTTATCGTCTCCATATATATTTTCATAGTGAAACAGTTTTTCGGTTCACATGATTTAACCATATCTATTTTTTGTTTTCTTAGATTTGCGTAGAAAATATTGGTCAGAGAAGAAAATATGTCGAATACAAAATTGCTTAGAATTTAATTGTCTATCAAAAAGGTTCTTTGAGTTTTTTAAAAAAATCTATTTGTTCAGCCAGTAGCGAGCGTCAAAGTTCTGCGGAGTTTTGACGACCCGCGGATACATATATCAGATTTCTTGAAAACTTTGAGCCCCGTTACCGGCCAAAATAATTGTTATTTCGAAAAATCTTAAAGAACCTTTTTTATAGACAATTTAAAATAGACTAATTTTTATTTCAAACTTTTTTCTCTCTGAATGATAGTTTCTGTTAAAAATTAGAAATAAAAAATTTTTTTTACGACAGAAATGTATAGCTGCTTGTTTGAGGCTCGATATGCCGTATGAGGTACATGAGCTCTGGTGTCTTTTGAAGAGTTGCGTCTATCCGCGTGAGCTGCGCAATTCGCCTGAGCACTCTCGGACAAAAGAATGGCGTGATATAATGTATAGTTGGCGCTCAAGGCGAATTTGCGCGCGTGAGTTTTCAAGGGAATACGTTCGCGATGGTCTATGGTCTGAAAGGGGCCCCTGAGGAATTCACGCCAAGCGTCCGCACCTCTATATACCTGTACGTGCAAATGAGCGCGCTATTTCCCTCCGTGTGTCACGCAGAAATGGGGTGCGAGATATAGCGCGCGGCCGGGGGTTGCAAACAGTCAAAGGGGGGTCGCCGCGTGCATTAATCATCCCCGGCACGCCATGGCCAGTCGACCCCGTCCCAAACCGCCGTTACTCCCGCGTCAGTGGTGCTCAATCATCCGTGCTGTGTCGCTAGGGAGTGCGCGCGACCGTGCCGCCGCCTGCCACCCCTTTCCAGCTCTCTCTACGTCCGCACGGACAACTTCAGCCTGATATGGGGCCTCAAGCTTGCACCACCATTTAGTACCGCTTCGTCTGAAATGACAAAAAATTTTTTTTCTCTTCTTTATTCGACATTTAAATCATTTTTGATGATTTAATGACGATTTAATGGTAAAATGAGAATCTTGGATTCTCCCTGTTGAGATTTATGTCATGTTTTCTGCAGAATATATGACTCTATACACAAGGTTTTGCGAACCTCCTCTGTATAGTGATTAATGATTTTCTCAGAAGTTTTCTATTAATTAAAATATTCACTCGTGCTTTCCCCTCATGTCAACTCTCTTTCTGCAATCATTTATGATTTCCCATCACCGCGCGCACTTTCCACGACATCTTCAAGTATTAAGACGACGTTTTTTTTTTGCAGTTTGAATTTTTTAAAAGACAGAAACAAAAAAAAAACGTTTCGCAGTGTTTTACTGCGGATTAGTTGAGATTTTCGGTCGGATTATTATTATTATGCTTTAATTATCAGTTTTAAGGCCGTTTTTGTGCAATATTTAGTCCACTATTAAAAAAAAAAATTCTGCTCTAAATACCAGTCGAAATTAAATTTTTTAATATTTTTTTTCTTTTCAACAATTTCATAATAATGGAGTAAAAAATAAATGAAAATAAATTTTATTTAAAAATTTAGTCATTCAATACGAGATATTAGTTAATAATTTGTAATAATTAATTAGATATATGATGTAGAATGATACACCAGATTAATTAGATTGCTGTTAAACAAATTAATTATTTTTATCGGTTAATAATAACGTTTATAGACTACTCAATTTTTATTGGGATTTTTTATCGTTGAAAATTGACCGATTCATTTTTTAAAATGATTAATTTTTTTATAGTTGAATATCATGATTTAAAATTTAACAGTCATTTCTGATTTTTAATTATGAATAAAAAATTTTTTTTTCGTTTGAAAAATACGCGATTTTGCATTTAAAATAATTTTTTAAGGATCTAGGGTTTAAATTTCGTTAATTATTGATTGAATAGACATGAATTTGCGGTTATACCTATCTGAGTGTTAAAACCTGTAAAATGGGCTAAAGGACCTCAATCTCCATGGTCATTGACGTAAATCAGCGTGGTTTCCTCAATCTCCAACTTGAAATTATTTTCCTCTGCTAAAGTCACGCAAGCATCGCCCCCACCCTGTATGATCATATATAATTCCTTCATCATAATTTAAAAACTAAAACATGGAAAAAGGCGTTGAAACCGCAGAATATTTTAATGCACCGTTGGTAAACTCTGAGCTGATGCATGTTTAGCGGATGATGGGCATATCTGATGAGAGAGTCTAAACGACGACTCACACACACTCGGTCTTTTGTTACGTATTGCCCACGACACGTGCTGTATGCACGCCGATGTAAGCCTCACGGTCACGTGTGGGTGCGATCTCTCTACACGCGAGTGTTGCGATGGCAGTTAAGATGTAACTGCGACAACTGCCGATGCATCCTCTCTGTCTGCATCCTACAAAAAAAATGTCTGATCATAAAAAAAATATCTACGCTCACCTTGGTAGTGGCAGTGCTCCTCTGAGATATAATGAGACGACACCAGCGCGAAGATGAGCGCGACGAAAAAAAAAATCGCAGAAAGCCTTCGCCAGAGAGAGTATAGAGTCGATGCGAAAAAAGGCGATGCTTTCTCGCTTGCGTACACGAGAGCCGAGGGAATAGAGCGCGCCCCACGGTCGGAGTGTACGAGAAAAAAGGAATTAAAAAGGCGGGGCTGAAGGCGCGCGCGAGAGACTCGACTCGACTCGTCGAGCGAGAACGAGTGGAACGGCGCGGCAAAAACCGAGGAGTTGGAGTGCGCGCGCAAAAAAAGAGAAATAAAAAATAAAAAACATTCGACAGAGAGGAAGGAAAATAAAAAGAGGGAAAAAAACAAGAGGCTTGTCGTCGTCGTCGAAGTTGGAGGCGCTGGGTTCCTCATCGCGCGCGCCAGAGTACAAGTGAGGGAGTGATGAAAAAAAAGACACGAAGCTTGATGCCGCGAGATGGCAAATACGCGTCTAAGCCCCTCTCTGGCGTCTAGCGCTGGCACTACTTGACTCTATTTCACTTGTCCGCCTCACCTGCACTTTGATTTTTGTCTGCGAGTGACAGAGAGAGAGAGAGAGAGAGGAAAAGCCTGGTGCTCCACTTTGGCCATGACAAAAGCTTCAGACACGATGATGGACAATTTTTGTAATTGTCGGATACAAATCATAGGAGTCGAATCCCGGCCCGATGTGACGCCGCGCGATCGAGGATGTCGGTGGGTTGGCGGGGAGAAAAAAAATACTTGTCGATTGTGTGCGAGGGTGATGGCGGTGGGGGCAGAGTGTATAAGCGTCGGCTGGCGGTGACGGCTCTCTCTTGCCGAGCGCTCAGGCCAATTGTACTCCAGGGATCTCCAGGCATCGCGATTGTAATTAACGATGCCGCGGGATAATTGCGCTGACTCTGCCAAACACTCTCTCTCTCTGCCTTCTCCCACCAGTTAGAGACCCTTCTGCCAACATATTGTTTCTTTCTCGCCGGCTGCTGCTATGCTCTCTCAGTATATATGTACTAATTTTGCGTGTGTACGCTGAAAGATGTAATGCTCTCGTGGCGAAATGCTTGCTGAGAATTAATTTATGTTTTGTTTAAACGGTGGACGAAATTTTTTTGTTTTATCACTTTTTGCTTGTTTGTCACAATTTTTTGTCCAAGAAATGTATTATTTGTTTTTGATTATCAATTATTAAGAAATATTTTTTAAATAATTTTTTTTCATGAGTAAGTAGTAACTGGACTCAATGAAAATAATACTAAAATCCTGAGAATTTTTTGTGTTCAACAATGATCTGTTACCATTTTTATTGATACAAAAGTTTGGACTTTTTTCGGTTTATATTGAAATGCACTTCGGTTTTAATTGAAGATTTGCAATAAAAGTGTTTGGATTTTCAATAAATTATTTTTTTTATTCATAAGCACTTGATTATTTATAAAAAATATTTATTATTGCATGAATAAATTGAAAAATTGAATTTCTGTGGTTTTTAATTACAGGAGATATTTTTGATTTTTTAAATAATTTTCAGAGTATATTAGATAAATATTTTTTGAATTTGAAATGATATTTTTAAACACTGTTACAATCGCGTCCCCATAAGCAATATATTAGACAAATTTTATGCTTTTAGGGATAATGTTGATTTATTTAACACATTTTTTTAGTTATTTGTTAATGCTCATAAACTATTATTTAAAGTGTAGTAGGACTGTCTAAATTTATACGTAATAAATAATAATATGGGTAAAATCAGAAAAAGAAATAACAGCAACGTCTGTTACTTTTGACACTGTAAAACAGTAAATATATAGTTTATTCCAACTGTTCTATATAAGTTATTACAAAAAATATTGTGTTGATGCATTTTTGTGTTTATTTATTAAATGAATATTTATCAAAATTTAATATATTATTATTTACTGATTTTTAAACGTCACTGTTTTAACTGGCATTGTGTTTTAATTGCGTCCAGTCTCTCTATCTTCGTATAATCTCGTTTAAAAAATAAAAAAATTTTTCAATGACATTGAAAATTTGTAATAATCTTTTAATTGAATTTTAAATTATATTTATTTACATTTTTAAAATTGGGAATTATAGAGATGGGGAAAAAACCATGATTTTTTTCAAAATTTTTTTTAGTTGGTTTATTTACATTTAAAAAATTAGAAATTATATTAAGGGATAATAAGATGACGATTTTTTCCATTTTTTTAATGGAATATATATTAAAAGCATTTTTTAAAAATGAATTTTAAAAAGTTGAAAATTGTAATTCAAGGTGATAAAATTATGATTTTTTGAGTTTCTCAAAATTTGATAAATTTTTTTTTTCCTAAAAAATATAATATAAAAATGTGAAAATATATATTGATAGAAAAAAACGAGAAAAGAAAAAAAATTTCTGGATATATGAATTTTATATGCTCATTGAATATGTCAGCGATATTCTGATAAATGTGCAGAATGAATACGGTCAAAATATACGTTATATCCGAGGTGTATTGACCCGAAGCACGTATATGCGAAGTATAATTCAATCAGAGGCGCGCGAAGAGTGACAAAAATGTTGAACCGCGCGACATATCAAGCGTGTGCACGTGCTATACTCTAATACCTGTCTTTCTCTGCACATCATCAGGTGTAAAAAGTAGATATATACAGTTTAAATATATAAAATATGTATAATAAATCTTTGCGAGTTGCTCGCAAAATACTCAATGTCTTCGTTAAATTTGCAGTCAGACTTCACATTTGACGTGAAAAAAAAAAGAAATTAATACTTAAACAATTATTGATTCGCCTTTTATATCATCAGTGACCTAAAAATCATTGAGAATTTTTTTATAACAGCGTCGAATATATTATGAGTTCACAAATTATTTCTTGAATTTTTTTTTGTTAGATAAAAATAGAAATGAAATTTTATGCCGAAAAAAAAAACTTTCTTATCAAAATCCTTGAAATCTCGTGTCGTATATTTTTCGCGATATTTGCAATGCAAAAAGACTGTCAAGTTCTGCGTCGTGCTCTCTGCGCTACGACCGAATTATATATATCGAAGGACAAATAAAAAAATAAGTGAACTTCGTAATTGATGGCTATCAGAAAAAAAATTTATATAAATTTCGTAAATTCTTTGAGTGGTTTTTAAAAAAGTATAGAAAAGGATAAGTTTATTAGGTTTAAAGGGGAATATTTTGATTTAAAGAGATGAAGCATGTCTGACCACATACAAAACATATTGGCTGTTTCTACTGCCGCTCGACGCGCTATCCCCTCTCTCCTGCGTGAGAAAAGTGTGTATTCGGGTACTTCGAGGGTCGTTACAAGCTAAACTACTGATTTTATTAAAAAAAGTGTAGAAATATTTTTTGTGGATAATTTAAAATGGAACAATTTTTATTTGAAACTTTTTTCTCTGCAAATGATAGTTTTCGTGGAAAATGAAAAAAAATCGTCGATTAATTTATTTAAAATTGTGCAAGACTATTATTGCAAGTTTTTTAAATAGAAATTTGGCTTGAAGGAATTTTTTTTATGTCAAAAATCTTCGTTTTTAGGTCAATACAATGGAATAAAAAATTACTGGTCGAAATACGACATATTCTATGCATTCGCGTTGGAAATTGAGTCTCACTCTGTGTACCGAAAATATCTAGTTGCAAGGAATTCCTATGCACAGAGGTATATTCACCGCTAAAATTCGGATATTTTAATGCTCTATATCCCCAGGACTACAGGGTCAAACGTACAAAATTTTTATCTGTTTTGTCTATGACCTCTTGAAAAATTTCATTATTAACTAGGAAAAAAAAGTTTTATTGAAAAATATATCTCAAAAAAAAAATATATATATCTCTGCTGTAACAAATAGCAGGTTAGAGTATATAAATTGACTTTGAGGATGTTGAAAAAAATTTTTTTTTTCTACCTTGAAATATTGAAGTACATGTACTCCTTGGATATCTAAGTTTTTGTGATTTTTTCAGTTTTTAGATGATATCTACATAAATAAACAAGATAACGAAAAATGTCATGAGAAAAAAATTATTAAGCATTTAATTATCTACAAAAAACGCCTAGTAAACTTTTTTTTATCTATCTTCACTTTTGAGATATATCTATATATAACAGTTTTTAAAAAAATGTTATTTTTCAAAATATCTCAAAAACCAAGAAAAATATCAAAAAAAAGTATTCTATATTTTTTATATAAAATTAAATTTACTATCTTTTAACAAGAGTATTATTTTGCGTTATCTCGCTTAGTTATCGAGTTATTCACAAAAAATCAAAAATTTTCAAAAATTAAGATACAAGGTGTTAAATTTTACGAAAAAAAAAAAAGTTTTCTTCATGTTGAAACGTTTTTGTTTATTTCTCGACAAAAGTATTTATTTTGAATGATTTTTCAAAGTATAAAAAAATTGAACAGTTGATGAAAAAAAATATTTCAAGTTGCGACATGACATATTTATATTTAGTTGTATTAATTTAAAAGATGATATTTGAACAATAGTGATTTAGATATATATTGTGTAGAGTGGTCGGACGGCATTTAAGCTGAGAAATGTGTGCGAAACGCTGTTATAAAGGCGCGGATGCGTATAATTTGCCGTGAGGGGCATGACCCTCTTCTCGCGCCCCATCAATGCTCGCTAGCCACCCATATATAGTCGCGGCAGAGCAAGCGCGTGCATAATGCAGACGTGCGTGTGGTCACGGCACACCGCCAAGGGAGTGTTATCGTTATCGCAAGCTCGAGTGAGGGCGTTTGCCACTGTGCCACATGCGTGCTATTGCCATCTCTGCGTCGCCGCCCTTGTCATTACTCTAAGTAAATATCCTTGCGTGTCCGCCCGATTATTCACTATACAGCCTTAGCTTCCCAGATAGACGTGTAAAAAGAAACTCCACCACCCCGCTCCCTCGCCTGACCCACTGACAAGCGCTTTTGCCCGCTCCGCGCATATTTAGCGATACTTATGAGCTTTCATTTAATTAATTTCATTTCTCTACGTGGCTGCGGACAGTATAATAAGTGAGACATTTGCGCTGATGCTCATCATGCAGCAATAAGGCGTGCGGAAGACTGGCTGTGTAGAACGGCGAAGTTGAGCGTATATATAATTGTCGATGGTATAGTTTTTTTTTTGACTGAGATAAAATGTGAATTTTAACGTCACTTGCGGGAGTTATAATTGCGACCAGGGGAAAAGTTCCATGCACTCGGTCTCTGGAAAAAAAATTTTAAATTCGAAAAAAATCAAAATTTCCGAATTTCAACGTGGATTTTTAAACAGGGATTTTTATACTGAATCAAAAATCGAGTGTGATAATAATTATCAAAACTTGAAAAAAACTTTTTGTCAATAAAAATTTTTTTTCTTTGCGAAAAATAGTGAATTAAAAATTTGTAAAAATATTTTTCACGTTTTTTATTATTTATTTAGTGTTTTTATTGATTTTTTTAAGGACAATGGTGGATATGAAATTTTTAAAAAGTTTTTCTAATTCTCTTATTATTGTTTTTATATTTTTTAAAAAATTTTTTAGGCCTGTATTCTGCAGATTTCGAATAAAGTTGAATTTTAGGAAGAGAAAAAATTTTTTTTTTCGATAAATTATGGAAGTGAAATTTTGGAAAATATATTTATATTTTACAGTAAAACTTTACTTTACTGTAGAATGTTAATTAAATAAAAAAATTGATCTAAAATACTGTATGTTAGGAGAGAAATGCAGAGATAATTGTGAAAAAATATAAATACTGTGTAAAAAGTTCGAAACTTTACAGTTATTATATTTTCAAACTATCGCGCACTTTTTGACAATGATTTTAAGCTTGAAAAAAAAGTTAAAAAAATTTTTTTGATTGCATTTTAGTACGGAATTACATTATTTTAATATATTTTATATTTTACAACATCTCGACAATGTCACGAGCTGTCAAAATGTTGTCCCTTGCATTTATTTCCGTTATATATACAGACACGTTCAAGCCTTTAAATGAGGTCCCGATACAGTCCCATCAGGATATAGTTGTTATCATGGGCCAGCAAGAGGCATCCGAGGGAAATAATTTCCCTGATGTCACGAAAAAAGACATCTTTCAATATCATCAATTTTCACAACATTATTTCAATACCTACCGTAAAATTTTTCCAAAAATTACAACTATTTCATGAAATTCTCAATTAATCCCCAACAAATATTATCAACACCTTTAAATCGCTAAAAACAATTAAAAATTAAAGAAAAAAATATTTCTTCGTCGTAAAACACGTTAAATTTTTTCCCTTCATTTTTCCTACTAAATCTTGCATCAATCGTGTATTGTAATAACTATAAAAATCATTAAAATCCCAAAAACGACAGACAGTGTTCGTTAAATACAAAAAAAACTTTTCCAGAAATTTAAAATCTTTTGTTTAATGCGTTGAGAAAAAATTTTTCAAGTTGTAATTTTTTTTAGTACGATTAAAAAATATTTATTTAAGGTTAATTTCCCCGATTCAACGATTCCAAGCAAAATTATATACCCAAACGTCGATATACCGTATAGGCTTGATTTGAGTAACTTTCTCCGACGCACGACAATCAGAAGACACTCTGAAAGGCGAGACAATTAAATAATAAATGACGCGAATGAACGAACAGCGTAGAAATTTCGTGCAAACTATATATCCAGATATATACATTCAACCACCTATACATGCGCCGTATATGACCATATATAGCCAGATATATATACACAATAAGTTGAGAGTCCGAAGCGTTGTCATCTGAGCACTACTCTCACCCGAGTGACTCAAGTTCGCATAGAGTGCGATCTCATCCTTGTGCGCGATAGTATAGCTATAGTATATTAAGGGGGATGGATATATATTTCTGCGAGTTTCTTTCTCTTTCGCTTTGGTCTGCTCACATATAGGCATCAGCAGCAGCAGTACATCTATAGCCGCTTGCGTTCTCGCTCTTGCCCTGCGTTCTATACCGGCGTGTTCCCGCCCTCTCTGTGTTTCCGCGGCCCGTTCCAACCACCCCGTTCCATGCCATGTCCCGCAGGGCATGTCCCTATACGTCGACGTGAATCCGTTGTCCAAGTGATTGCGCGTGTGTGCCTCATGATTTTATGCTTCTAGGGGTGAGAAAATTTTTTTTTATCTCTGAATCGTTGGGGAAAATGCTGGAAAATTTTAAGAAAAATTTTTTACCATTGTTGGAGGTGCACGTGAATTTTGCACGATTTTTTTGTAGGACGAGTGGATGCCAATAGTTTTACCGCGGATGGAAAATTCCCATCCCCTTCGGTGGCACGCTCCGCGGCACGCCCGGCCGTCTCTGTTATACTGCCGGCAGCAACCCCCAGCCATGCCCCAACCGATCTCCCGTTCGGTGTACCATACTACCACCGACGCTCTTCGTGCCTCGAACGCCCCGCGAGCCGCTCGTTAACCTGCTAGCGCACCCCTAACCACCGCGCCTAAGGGGGTGGCCGACCCCCCTTTTTACTTCCCTTCCCTCGCCTGCACCCTCGTCGCTGCGTCCTCATTCTCGTGCATGGCAGGAGGACGACCATGACGACGTAGACCGTTCTTCACCCTCCGCTCGCCAATCGTCGTCGTCACTTGCGAGAGATGGAGTATATGTGTATGTAGGGTGTATGTACATATCAATATTTTTCGACACTTGAACCGGCGGTGCGCATGTGGGTGGTGTGATGCCGCAGGAGGACGCGCTAGGATATGGCAATATCTGCGACTGTGAGGCTGGCACATTTCTTGTGTGCGAAAAAAATTCGCTCGCGCCAGTAGAGACAGCGAGATAACTTTTTTTTCGTTTGCGGATTTTTTTTTCTTTTTGGATACTCGGAAAATTCTGGATGTCTTTTTTGTTATTCTTGGTTTTTTTTTTTTTTTTTCAAAGACACGAGGGAAATTCGGAAACATCTTGATATGTTGTTGCTGCTGCATTTTTTAATTTTTAATTCTTAACACTTGAAAATATTTTGAAAGATCGTGTTATGCGTTTGTTAAAATGTTTGTCAATTTTTTTTTTTGGATGGAGACTCGGGGAAATGTTTGAGAATCTTGACATGTGGTTTTTATGGTTTTTTTTTTTGGCTTTTTTTTTAAATAAACACTCGAAAAATCTTGGAAAACCCGGGATGTCTTTTTTTTTTTTTTTAATTTTCGTTTTCTGAATCATCTTATTGAGATAAGGTTTATTTTTGCAGGATTTTTTTATTTGTTTTGGGACGGATTTATAGAGATATTTTGATATAAATATTTTTTTTCATTATTATTTTGATAAATTTTTTTTTTTTCGAAAACTGGGACAATTTTTTTAAATCTTGATATATGGGGGATTTTTTTCTATGGACGCTCGAAAAATTATTGGAAAATCCTGATGTGGTTTCTTTTTTAATTTTAGTTTTTTAATAGACATGATAAAACTTTTGAAACATTTGGATACGAATAAAAATAAAAATTTTTTGATATATTTGGGGTTGAAGATTTTTTATTTTTGTTTTTGAGCACATTTAAAAGTGCCTTGATGTGTGAGTAATTTTTATAATTGTTATTTTGCAGAATTTTTATTTATGGACAATCGAAAAACTTTTTTTTTAATCTGGACATGTGTCTTTTTTATATTTTTATCTGTCGGTTTTTTATTTTTTTTATCGACACTCGGAAAATCTTGATATGTATCGAATGCTCTCCATGATGGGTTTTAATTCTTTTCGGTTGACTAATTTTTTCGATTTATTACTGATGGCATTTTTGACGCGCCGTGATGTCATCGAAAAAATTTAATCAGGCGTAAGATTTTCAGTTTAGTCATGAAAAAATACAAAAATTCAACTGTTTTGCGGAGATGCCTGACGTCCGTTTGCAACTAACTTTGACTATTTACTGATAGCGATGAAGAAAAATTTTTTTTACACATTTCCTCAACTATATAAGCAACATATCCAACAAATTCTTTTTTTATAAAAAAAAACTCAAGATTTTTTCTTAAAAGAGAGTCATTGAAGATGAGGACTGATATTTCTCGATGAGATAAGACGTGTTTCATCATAATGCGGAAATTTTGTCGATTTTTCTACTGAAACATTTTTTTTACCAGGAAATAATGGCTCGGCCGTCACGCATCATTGAAATCTACTTTTGATTAATGGCCGATGGCAATAATTACAGGTTTAATATTAGTTGTATCGTGGTGCGCCATATGTCGAGAAAATCGCCACGTCGTCGGCAGCACCTGCATCACATTTGCGTACTTATATGCATGTGCATCACACCCCTCTGGTCGCCGTCGTCGTCATCATCCTTCCGCGTGTCCCTATGTCACATCTGTACGGATATGGCCTGCGCTATATCTATGTGTATATGTACATGGGGAGATTGGCAAAAAATGGGGTGAGCAAAAAATTCAATTGTGTCGAGACAAAAAAAATTTTTTTAAATTTTTTTCTTACTCTATACATAAATTGCTCAATTTTTCCTATATTTTATTTCATGATAATATCTTAAACATCTCATGTAAAATAAACTCCGGGAAAATATATAATTTTCATTAAAGGAGATGTAACGTAATATTTATACTCTAGGAGTCAGTTAAAAAGTTTTAAAATTTTTTTTCATCAGTTAATTTTGATGTATAATGAAAAATATTTGGGTGATATTTTTGTTTACTTATATAAAGACAGCGTTTTTTTTTTTCACCCTCGCTGTATAATTATGTAATACAGTGTTAATCGTGATCACGTGCCACTTTAACGTGAGAGTTACGCCAGCGCTCCCATTCAAAAGAGGGCAATCAAGTGATACAAATCAAGGTGTGTATAAGCATTACACAAAGAATTATCTGTCGCGCGTATTATACTTGTTCACAAGTATATATATTCACCCTGTAATAACCCTAAAAAAAGATGAATTTTAAGTAACAATTATATAGAGAAATTCTTCTCTCTTTCAGAAAATCCTTGGTTTATTTTTTTTTTATTAAAAATAAGTAGATCCTTAACAACTGCCAATATTACACATTTCTGATGGTTCGAGTTTAAGACGATTTTTATTATTACCATTGTCTCCATTTTCCAAGCCTGATCAGACAGTTTTTTTTTTATCGAAATTTAACTTTATAATTGTAATAAAAAAAGTTCTATTTGTTTTTGAAACCCTGAAATTACAATTTTGAAAAACAATTAAGAATCGAGATTTTTTTAAGACTTTATATGCACGTTAATTTTTTTTGTTCTTCACAACATATTTTTTTCAACAGTTAGTTCAGAGTCCCAAAATCACCCAAAAAAATTTGCAACCCCCTGGTGTCGATTTAAAGACCATCGCACGCTCTCAAACCTCAAATTTATGAGAAATAATTATGAAATATTGTGTTAGACAAAACAGGCGTATACATTCTATACAATTATATATAAAATACATAAATATTTGTACATAAAACAATACATCAATAGTTATGTGTGTAATATGTAATACTTCTATCTTCACATGTAAAACATGTATATTAAAATATAACGCATATGTATAAGCACATGTAATACATTTACAATCCCATATGTAATACATATAACTAAAAAACCATTCATACTTGATCATATTTAATTTTATATAATCATATATTGCATAGATTTTTCTCAATAATACATATTACTTCACATGTAACACATATATTTCCATGTAATATACATACGGAATATATATGCTGATATACATGTATGCATCACAGAGATATATATGTCAAGAGACGATACGAATATGTGGAGGCGGTTACGCAAATAAAGCCAAGTAGCGTCGAGAACGCGGAGAGAAAAAAGAACCGCGAGAGCAAAGGAATAAAAAAAAATGGGTGGGTAGGTAGGTAGGTAGAAAAAAAAGGAAAAGCGAGCTGGCGCGCGCGTGAGCGTCCACGGGGAATAACCGTATTCCACATCGGTATGAAAGCACCCACGTACCCACGTCGTTGGAGGCTCACGCGCGGCTATGCATTGGAGGTTAGGTCGTTGGCGTAGTACAGAAGTACGAATGCGGGTGCTGAGAAAAGATGCGAGGAGCGAAGGCGTAGAAGTATATAGAGTAGAGGGTGATACGACGACGACGACGACGAAGGAGGAAGAAGAGGGGGACGCGCGCGATAGCTGGGCGATAGCGGCGCTGCGGCGTAACGACGCTATAACGCGAGCCGCCGGGTGATTACCTACCACCTCCCCACTCCTGTCGATTTCGCTCGCGTCGGGATTCGGTTTCCGCGCCCGACAACCAAACCGCGCCAACGAAACGCCCGGCGCGGCAACTCGCATCGTCGGCGCGGCATCAGTCGGGCGCGCGCCAGATGAGAGTCATGGCTGTGTGTGCGCCGCGCCGCGTGGCGGTGGTGCTGAGAGCCCGCACGATATGGCTGCGGCCGACGGAGTGGGGGAAGTGGAAGCTAACGTTAACGCTCTAAACGCGGCGCCCTCGTAACGACGCCTAGCCGCCAGGGACGCAGCGACGTGTCGCTCGGCGTCAAACCTATCCTCTCCCGCACCCACTTTCCGACCTTCCGCGCCTCACGGCACTCCCGACGTCGCCACCGTTAGCATCCAAACGGTCGCGTCGCCCTCGTTAACCCTTATCCCGACCAACCGAGACCCGACCAAGAGCAACGAAAACTTTGCCCAGAGAGAAAGACAGAAAAATGCCACGCTGAAAATCACGAGAAAAAAAATTATTTTGTATTTTTCTATATATATATCTATACGTTAATGCACACCATCAGTTGGTAGATTATTTTGTTCAAGGGCTATTTAAGCATGAGCATGGAAATAAATAATTAATTCGTTGGGTTTTAATTGCTTTGATAGACAAAAAATAAAATTTTTTTTCTGCCTATTACAGGTGGAACGAATATTTCATAATTTTTTTTTTTCCGTTCAGTTCGCTTTTTCAGGATAAAAAAAAATTCAATTAAAAAAAATTCCACATTTAAATTTTGGTGAAAAAAAACTTAATGCATTTAATTCGGTGAAATTATTGTAAAAATATCTTAATGAGGTATTTCAAGAAAATTAATATTTTTCTAGTACATGCAAGAAGAGGAATAAACTTTTTTTTTCCACTTGAATTTAATGTTAAAAATATATATTTTAAAAATTTTTTTACAAACCTTTTGCTTCAATTTGTGGAGTAATCGAAAAAAAGAATAAAAATTCATAAAGTTATTAACAAAAATTTGTAACGAAAGTTTCGTTTAAATATACGTATATGTATAGATGTGTGATTTTTCAATTGGGTAAAATTAATCGACATGCGTGGGTGAGCATGCAGTGGGTTAATAGAGACATTAGGGGTATGAGGAGGAGGAGGGCGCAAAGCCGGGTGAAAAGGGCGAATATAAATGCCACAGTGTTGCTTAATTGCAGGGAGAGCGAAAAGAAGCGGAGACACAGAGAAATAGGAAATTTAAATGCCGCGCGATATCGATCTGAGAATACGACGACGACGACGACGACTGTGGAGAACTGTGACGCAGAAGCCTGCCGATAAACGTCGAGGAAAGTGAGACGAGCAAAGAGTAGAGAGTATAGCAGAGGTGAGGTAGTGAGCTGATGCTTGCTACTCTGCGAGCCGTATCCCTCTCTATTGAGCTTCTGCCGTGTCCGCCCACCCCTTTGGCCGTCGTGAGAGCAAGGAAAAAACGCAGACAAACTGAGGTGCACTACTGCCAACTAAGCGCCAAAGTGCCACCTAGAGGACTATTAAAAGTGGAATAAGAATACCAAGAAATAAGCACAGCCAAGACTCACCCCGAGAGTATAACTGTGCTCGAGCAACACAAAATTATGTTCATCTCCCGTATATACACGTCACTCGATCCTTTTTGAAATTTCGACTTCTCAGCGACCTGTAATATAAAAAAAAATTTAGAATAAAAGAAATCCTAAAAAAAAAAAAAAAAATTGCCGTGCAGGCACGGTAAAAAATATATAAATTACACGGTAACACTTAATGAACTGTAAAAAATTTAAATTTCCAAGAAAATTTGAAAATCCACCGCGCAAGCACGGTAGAAAATTTTACCGTGCACGATAAAAATTTACCGTGCAGATTAAAAAGTTGGCCGCATTTGATTATAATTCTAAAAAACTTATTTGAAAATTTCCTCTGATCAAAAAAATTTATCGTGCAAGCATGATAAAAAAATTACCATGCACGGTAAAATACGATTTTAAAAATCAAAAAACAGTATTACAGGAAAAGTTTGAATGATTTGCGAATTTTTACCGTTCAGTACGGTAGAAGACGAAAATTTATCGTGCTATTCTGTTTGGCACGGTAAAATTTTTATCGCATTTGCAAATATTTTTACAAGACAGATCCGTTCCGGATATATCACGGTTTGCTTTTTTTTGTGTGTTCCGGTAATTTTTATTCGCAAAAAAAATTTTTTGAAGGACCGGAAGGGGGGAAAAAATTTGGGTTTTTAATTTCTAAGTGCTCGGAGCACTTGCACTTGCATACGTCTCTTTTACTACTTTGAATGCGTGGCAGGAAAAAAATACACGGATCGATTTATCGATCAATTTTTTTCTTCTCTACAGCATGTATTTTTTTTGGCCTGCTCTCAAGCGGGTTTTTTTTCTTGTGTATCCTGCGCGCAATAGCTTTTCACGTTAGCGAAGCTTTCCACTGATTCTAGAAGTAAAGCACGAGCTGCTCAAAATCGTCGCGTAGGTGGAGTCAACACCCTTCCACTCACGCAGACTTTTTCCTTTTCGCAGGAAATATACACCCATCCCTCTTCCACCACGGAGGATATCTATGCACGCTCGCGTAATAGCCTCGTTCCTGGTGGTGTGTGCGATGGTAGATACGCGGTGTGCTCTTCTCTTTTTTTTTCTTTTTTCTCTCCATCTCCCGCTACGCTGCTTCCCGCGCCGACGAGTCGAGCCGCGAAGCCCGAGGGCGAGCGATAAATGGTGCCGCGCCGCGCCACGCCACGTTCGCTCGCTCGACCGAGCCACGGAATATACCCACGAGCAGCGCTACTGCGCGTTTCAAAATACATCGCAACTATTTTCCCAATTTTGTTCGAAAACCAAAAAATTTTTTTTTCAACTTTTTGGACATTTAGTGGAGCTACAAATATTAATAATAAATTTTCAATTGGTAAAAATAACTAATTTACACCCTAAAATGAAAAAATCACAACTTTTTATAACAAAAGTTGAATATTTCCTTGAAAAAAATTTTTTTTTCAATAAAAAAAATGCAATAAACTATTAATTGAGAATTTATTAAATTCAGTAAGAATTTAATTTTATTAAAAAAATTCCATACCCAGAAGCATCGAGTATAAACAATTTTTAAGTATTCCAAACTTTTATCGATTAATTTATTTATTTAATGCAAGTAATTTATTGGGTTTTATTTCGCGTATTATGAAATAAGCCTGAAAGATTTTTGATTGACTTTTTCTTAAGAAAAAAAATTCAATACCTAAAAATAAAAAGTTTGAAAATTTTATTAAATGAAAAGAAAATTCTTTTAACAGCTTAGGACTTTTTTTTAATTAAAAAATAACGAAATAATGGAAGTAAAGTACTTGTACGAATCCATACAAAATTTCCAGTTTCTAACGGCCTGTCTGACTAAGAAAGAATTTACCTACTTCATACTCATATGTATATAAAGCCAAGTATAAAATCTTTCAATCCCTCGTTAAAATGAAAATTAAAGTAAAAACTAATATCCTGATAAAATAAATAATTCAATAATTATTTATCCGAATATTTAAAATTGGATTTTTTTATGAACTACCAAAATATAATTCTCAATGCACCTGCAATAAAACATTGTTTGCTATGAAATGAAAAACTCAATAAAAATAATATTCACCTTTTTATAATAAAAAATATTTATAATTTATTTATATAAATAAATAGTATATTGTGTGGCAAGTGTATAAAGTCGGCAATTTTTCGACGACATGCAAAAGTTTGTCAAGAGCCATCAGGACCAACATTCGCAGGGCGAGTTTGAGGATTGTACACGTGCCAAAGGCAAGTGTCACAATCAAACTTCACGCTGTCAACATTGCTGCCATTTTGCCAAATACGACAAACTAAATTTTTTGCAACAAATGTCAATAATGCTCGATTTTTCGTGAGGATCCGTGAAAAAATCGAGCACTTTACGCACTAGCGAAAAAAAGACGCACTTTCGACACGGATGGGCTCAAGAGTGAAAAAAATCAGCTTTATAGGCATGTGTGGCAAAAAAATATTATCACAACTTTTTAGGCAAAATTTAAATTCAAGAATAAAATTTTATATATCATGAATAGATGTGGATAAAAAAAATATGGATGAAAACGTGAATTTTGCTGTAATTTGTTTTTTGAAAAAAATATAAGTTGTAATAATGAGTAAATAAAAAAACAATAGTGTTTATAAAAAAATATTTTCGGGCATTGCGAATGTTTATGAACGCGGCTGTAGGCTGAAGTTGCGGCAGCGGGTGGCCACGGGTAGACCGAGAGACGCGACGAGGGAGCACGAGCAGCACAGCAGCAGCAGTACCACACTACCATACTCCCACAGCTATATCCAAGAGCGACGAGGGTGCAATGGCGAGAGACCGAGAGTGTTTGCGAGCGGCAGTGTGTGCGTGCGCGCGCGCGTGTGTCCGTGTACACGTGTGGCCGCATCAGAGGATGAGTGAGCGAGGGAGAGAGAAGGCCGAAGCATCGGTCGCGCGCTCGGTTATTTATCACGCGCCGCGCGCTTCGCCGATCCTATCCCCTTGTACCCTCGCGCTTCTAACCCTCTCACGTATACTCGCGTCCCACGTACACGCTTCATCTTATTTCTCCACGCAAGTCTTCCGCATTTCTTTTCACAGCCGCATCTATATCTATCTATCCACTCTGTATCTGCAGTTTTCATTCTTCTGCTGCAGCGCGCGCTATCAAAGATCGTGCACTCTCCCACACTCTGTGGTCGCCGCGAGTATTGTCCTATATTTGCGCCCGCCGCTGCCCCACTTAATTGCTCGCAAACTCTGTTCTGCCGCCACCAACCAGGCATGACGCAAGTGCCTCGTGTATAAACCCGCGTGATAGTGGTAAAAAAATTATTTAAATGATTTTCAACGCCTGAAGAATTTTTTTTTCCAAACAGTTTAAATTACCTTCGAGAAAAAAAATTGAGGAATGGAAAATGTCGCGTGTTTAAAACCAAAAGGGCGTATCATCAAAAAATTCAGATCATTTTTTGCTGATATCTTGATAAAGATGTGAGTTAGACAAATTTTGATAGAGATCTATTTTGTAGCTAATAAAATTCTCTACAAAAAAGGTATTTGGAGAAAAATCGGTATCTTTAATAGTTTTAACGATATTTTGATCTTTAAAGGACAAAATTTTTTTTGCAGCTCTTTTGGTTGAAAAAAATTGAGAATAATTTAACTGCGAATATCTTGATAGGGATGTGAGTTAGATAAGTTTTGTTGAAGATATTTTTTGTAGCTAATAAAATTTTCTATAAAAAAGATTTCTTCAAGAAAATCGTTATCTTGAATAGTTTTGAAGATATTATGATTCAAAACAACAAGAGAATTTTTCTTGTGCGTTTTTTGGCTTTACTTTGCGACCGAAAAATTGTAAACAATATTTATTAATTTTTTTCTCATGTTTTTCCCGTAAAAGTTGAATTTTTTTTGGTGAAAATGATTTAAAAAATTTTTTTAAACACTAACAAAAGTTTTACTGAGAGAAAAAAAATGGGGGAAGCGTGTTTACTGAGGAATCGTTGGCAGACACGGTGTAACACGGTGTTTAAAGGAGTGTCAGCCGTAAAACGAAGTTTTCCCGCTCAATTCTCGAGCCATTGGCTCACACAAGAGTCATCCAGACGCGGGTCAGCCAGTGAGAGACACTTGCCTGCCAGCCCAGACACATTTCAAATTATATTCCAGTCTCACAAAATTATCTGTCAAACGATCTGTCAAGTTTTTATGCATCGGTATATCATATTGAGTGTATCGAGTTTCTCTCATAAAACGTACTGATGCACCTATTTATGTTTGTGTTAATGCCTCATAGTGGAACTATATATTCAAGTTCTATGAGTAGTTGGATGCATCTTTGGTGCATTTTTGCCTTGTCATTAGCTGAATATACTCTCTCTCTCCCAAACAGTAAAAGATCGTCGGATCAATGGGGCTCAAACTCTCCTGACGACGATGCGGCCCAAATGGGTGATGTATAATCATCTTCTAACAATTTCTTCTTCAACTAATTAATCAACTTTCTCGTCTCTCGGTTTTGTGAAATTTTCCTCGTGTCGTCTTTTTCCTCTTTAACCAATGCAACCCATTGAGAAATTTAATCCCCGACAAAAACAAAAAGTTAAAAATATATATTTATACATATCTGTTTAAAAATTGAGATTAATATACAATTTTAAATATGCACAAAAGTTGTATAATAAATGGTAAAGGTAGTTTTCATAAAATAAAGGATGTGCAAATTTTATGAAAATAGTAATCTAAAAAAATTTTAACTCACTGTGCGTCTGCACTCGTTGAAAGACCGGAAAAATCTGGTGACGTGGACGACAGTATTAATTTTCCAGTGCCTGCTATTCTATCAGTACACGTCAGAAATATTAAAAAACAATTAAAAATTATCGATAGAGCTCGGTTTATCGGACTTTCCCACGGTATTTGTCAGTTCTTCCCGGGTTTTTCGTCAGTGCGGACGTCTCTAGGAGTGCGGTGAGTAAAAATTTTTGCTCATTGTCATTTAACTAATTTTTTTATAACATTCACACATATTTCTGAGTAACATTCAAGCGAAATAACGCTGCTTGCATCGAAAAAAATGCTGTTTGTATGGAAAAAGACGACGATTGCATCGAAAAATCATGCGATTTGCACCGAAAAGTGGGTGATTTTCACTCGAAAATACGTCGATTTCACCGAAGAATTAGGCGGTCTCCACCGGATTTTCTACATTTTCATATCGATAAATGATGAATTTATTTAAATAACGAACTAAACAGCGGATAATTTGCATAAAAATAATTATGTGTAAAATGTTTAACTCACTGTGTGCCTTGACACGTCTGCATTTATCGAAAACCCGGGAAAAATTGACTAACGTGGTCAAAATGTCGACAGTATTGATTTTTACTGATATCAGTACACGTCAACGATATCAAAAAGCAATTAAGCCGGGCTCACCGGACTTTCCTATAAAAACTGACAGTTCTTCCTGGATTTTTAGTCAGTGCGGACGTCTACAGGAGTAAAGTGTATTAAAATTTGTGCATATCGTCATCTTCTTCATTTTTGCATGAAATTAAAACATATTTCCAAGTGAAATTCCTGTAAAATTACGCTGTTCCTGTCGAAAAAATGCTGTTTGCACAAAAAAAAAACACCCCTCCTGTTCCCAATAAAAAAGTACAATTTTTCTTTTTTTCTTTAAAAAAACGTATATATAAATTTTTTATATTTAATTAAAAATTCTCCTGAATATTTTTCCCACATACAACAATACTGACGGTGCTTCCCTGATGCTGGGCGCCTGGCCGCACGCGAAATGACTGTATACACATGACACAGCTTCAGAGGGAGAGCAGAAAGAATTCCGTCTGACTAAACTTACTTTTTATCACTGCACTCAAAACTACCACCCCCAGTCGTTGCAAAGACTCGTTCAATTGATTTTTTTTCATTGCAAAAATTTTTTTTTTCCCCCCAACTAAGTATATTTGCACTAGATCGCCCACACGCATTATGGCCTCCGACAGACCAGCGACTTTATCGCAGATAAATAAAGTGCGATATTATTAGTGACGGCGGTCCGCGATGTGCTATCATACTTTGGTTGGCGTCAGTGTCGTCAGCGTGCGCGAACACATATACACGGACGAGGCGCGGCGAAAGCGAGAGTGGCGAATGCGGCGGAAGGGGGCCGGGGTGGCCGAGATAAGGCAGATTGTTGGCAGACGTCGTTGGGACAATCGGTGGCTGTCGTTAAGACGGTAACGACGCGCTGTCCAATACCGTTGCCACACTCGGTCTTTGCTCTCCGCTTTTCCCCCGTTTCTTTTTTCTGTCGTCGTGAGCACAGTCTGGCGTATTTTATCCATAGAAAAACTCCCAGCGAGATTAACCACTTATTTGAATCGGCAAAACCTCACTTGACCCTTTTCCAACAACGCATATATCCGCACTAATTTACCAACAAATTTCACATTATTCACAGTTTTATCAAATCATTCAATGTAATACACCCACTCCCCCCGCTCTATCCCCCTTTTTTCGAACTCTAAAAACTTCCAATTTATTCTATCGATTTTTTTTGACATATTTAAATAATAGTAACCATGCAAAAAAATAAAAAATTTTTTTTTATATCAGAGGAAAAAATTTATTATTTACACAACCGGTCATTTAACCGTCATTTTTACTAGAAAACTGCCGGTCAGTAATATGAACCGGTTATTTTAACACTAAACTGGTTATTTAACCATTAAATAAATTGAAAAGTTCAAAATCACCGTTTTTCTTGAAAAATATATGACAGTCAAATTACCGAATTTATAACCGGTCATTTTACCATCATTTTACGAATAAAAATCAATTTTAAGTTTAAAATGACAGTCATTAATTGCATAAAAATGTATAAATCACCATTTTCTGGGTTATTTGACGGTCATATTATTCGAAAAAAAAATTTTTTCCCGTAAAATGACGGAAATTTATGAAAATGAAATTTTTTGGCATCAACGGACCGGTAATTTGACCTTATTTTTACCTCCAACGGTTAAATGACCGGGTTATTTTACGGAAAAAATGAAAAAATTTATTTAAAAAGGGGAAAAAAACTGTTTGGCTGTTATTTTTTGAACTTTAGATGAAAAAAGGGAGTAAATGATGGTGAATTTACATTGACAAGTTGGATATAGACATTAATGGTAGTAGAAAATTTCTAACATTTATTTTCCAAGTTTTCTGTGTCTCTGGAGTGTGCCTGGAAATGAATAGTGTGAAGGTAGCGGCGATGGGCCGGAAAATAGGCTCATCTGAATGCGCAGCATAGTGGGACACATTACCCACCACACACGTATGCGGCACATGTGTTTAACGATGATGCACAGAGATAGCGCCACTATGATGATCATATAGCGGCGCGCAGTGGCGTTATGTATTGGGTACACTCGGGCGGACGCGTATACTTTACAGGTTATGTGATGCTGCTGGGCGCAGGATAATAAAATGCAGGTTTATCGACGATGCTGAGGATTTTGAAAAGTTACACGGCCCTCGGGTTTATATTCGCTCGGTTATATAGGTGGTAGTGAAATTCGCCAGTTGTCATCGCAAGCAACATGACAAACACGTTATCGAATTCGTTGCAACAACAAACAACAAGTGTGTGCTTGTTTACCCTGCACAGCGAGAATTTTAATGTAAGTACATCTGCTGTGAACGCCATAGTCTAGATATAAGGTTATCAAGATGGAAAAAAAATTTTCGTTTTAGCGTTTTTTCTCGTTTTTTGGCGATAGATCGGTAAATAAGCAAGATATCGCGAAATTTCATTAGAGTTGAAATATTAGGGATATTATTATGTACAAAAAACGTCGAATAATTTTTTTTGTATCTTCTTTAGTTTCGGAGATATTATTGTTTTTTTTGAAATTTTTGTTTTTCAAATATCTCGAAAATTATGAAAAATATCAAAAAAAGTTATACAACATTTTTTGTAGAAAATTAAATTTTCTATTATTTAATTAGAATCATATTTTCCACTATCTTGCATAGTTACCGAGTTATCGGAGAAAAACTAAAAAAAATCACAAAAACGGTATAAGATATCCAAAGTATGTTGAAAATTTCATGAAAAAAAATTTTTTCTCTGCATCCAACATTAAAAAACTCAATGTTTAAGGTAATTCGTTAATTTTTTATAAGATTAAATAGTTTAAATCGTTTTTTAAACCATAAAAACTCCATATATTCGTCATACTACTTCTCGCACTGCGCGTTTCGCTGCAGTAGTAACAGCCAATATTTACGTTCATGGTCAGACAAGGGTTTCTCATGACGGCGGACTATTTAGAACCGATATCCACTTTTTTAAACATGAAAAAAAAAAAAAATTAAATTCAAATAAATCGAAAATCCCTTATTCAAAAAATAAAAAAATAACTTTCTTTCCATTATTAACAATTTTCTGAAGCTATAAAACCTCAAATCTTAAAAATTCTTAAAAAAAAATGTAATTTTTTTCTTAATTTTAAAGAAAACAAGGTATAAAAATATGAAATATCGCGAAGGATTTGGATAAAAATTTGTCGGCAAAAGTCTAGAAAGAAATAGTGAGGTTTTTGCAACTGGCAAAATGAAAGCAGCAGCAGCAGTGGTGCCAACAGAACAAATATTTTGGGTTCTGTCACCGCAAGTGCTCACTGCAATACTGCTGGCAGCCTATATCCACACACACACCCATATATAATTCTTTTTTGCACGGACTCTAACGGATGTACTCGTGCACGAGCACGCGGCGATACGTGCGGGTGTATATATATATTGGGCAGCGTGTGCGGAGGGTGAGGCAGCTCACTCTCGCGTGGTCTTTCTCCATCCCCAGAAGGCTCTCGTGCACACGTCCGCATATATCCCAACACTGGTGCTGCATATACAGTGTGCTTGGCGCGCACGAGACTGTACAGCAGAGTGAGCCGGAGGGGTGTGAGGCTGCTCGTGGAATGGGGCGTCCAACCCACATCACCCCGTGTACATAGCAGCTTCAACCTGGCGACGACGGCCAAACGACGAGCCAGCAAGCGAGCCGATGGATCGTATCCGCTAGCACCCACGCGTCTCAACGCCATCCAACATTATATGCCAGCTTTCAGCTTTTTTTTAACTTCAGTTAAACCATCGGTTTTTACTTATATTTTTTCTCCCACTATTTTTGTACACACATAACAAATAGAAAAAAATTTTTTCCTGCTCGTCATTAGTCATATTGCGCATCAAAAACCAAAAATGCATATTGCCAAATAACTCAAATTTTTTTACTTGCTGATATCTTGATAAGGATGCGAGTTAGACAAATTTTGCCAAGTACGTTTTTTATAGCTAATAAAATTCTCTACAAAAAAAGTCTCTTAAGAAAAAACGCTATCTTAAATAGTTTTGACGATATTTTGATTTTTGCGGGCTAGAATTTTTTTTAAAGCTTTTTTGGTTGGAAAAAGTTTGGAATAATTTAACTGTGAATATCTTGATAAGAGTGTGAGTTAGACAAATTTTGGTAAGGACCTATTTTGTAGCTAATAAAATTCTCTATAAAAAAGGTTTCTTTAAGAAAATTGTTATCTTTAATAGTTGTAAAGATATTATGGTTTAAAATAGCAACAGAATTTTTTCTGTAAATCGTTTAGATTTTAGAGACGTGGTATTATCTTCCCGCGAAAATTTTTAGTCGATCACGTTATCTGCATTAGTTTTATAGTGTTTAAGGTGAAAACCACAAGTGAGACCCCCTGCTCAAGCTCAAACACACTTAATTCCCCTTCAGCGCCTGCCGCTATCGCTCGATAAAGGATTAATGTACCTGCAGAATTTAGTGACACATATTTCTCTACTTATTTTACTCCGTTTGATTTTTTACTTTTCGCGAGTGAGATATCCACAAAGGCAGTTGAAGTAGTTGATTTACTTTTGAACTGCTTATGAGAAAAAAACTTGAGTGAAATGGTTGAGGAAGCAACATAAATCAAGGTAAGTCGGAGAGATAACCCATGTTTACACAGCCCAACACTACTTTAAAACTTCGACTATAACCTCTAAAACCTACATGCATAAAATTTGTCAGCGTGATGTGAGAACTTTCTGAAGTGACGCTTGTGTTGTTGTTTTTTTAGGCAGTGAATTTTTTTTAAATGTGTTGGTATTATACTTACGGAAAATATATCGACGGGGACAGCCGGAAGCTCGTGGCACGCATCCGGCGGCGCATCATTTCCGGCCGTGCTGCAATTATCGCGCTGTGTCTCTGTGCCAAGCAAACGGACCACACATCCATCTCTCAGGCGAGTGTGTACATAACCTAAAAAAAAGTGTGGAATATTGAGGTACACTTTTAGAAATGGAAAGTACAGATTTTATAAAAAATTTGGAAGCAACAATTCATCAGAAATTCATGAGAAATGCATCTTATATTAAATTAATGATCGAAGACTTCAGATTTTGAAGTATCATTTGAAAATATTGAAAAAAAACGATTTTCACGTAAACAAAAAATTTTGAGGATATTTCCCAAAATTCAAATATTCATTTACGAATTTTGCACTTGATCAGCTGTTTCGGCACATTGATTCCTAGACCCTAAAGTAATTCTAAATCTTTCAAAAATTTTTTTTTGGAAATTTAGAAAAATAATTTTGAAAATTTCAAGAAATAGTCTTTTATAATACTTACAAATTATACTTCAAAATCTGAAGGCTTTAAACCTCGAATTAATATGAGATACATTTTTTGATATTATCACTGATTTTATGATGAATTATTGCTTCTAAATTTTTTATGAAATATGAGATATCCATTTCTAACAGTGTTCACTATATAGTCAGTACAAAAAGTTAAACAGATGATTAGATAATAGTTGAAATAAAGTTTGACTACAATTAGATAATAATTGAATTGCAGTTGGCGCAATTGAAGAAAAAAATTTTTACTCATTTTTTTAGGTACCTCATTATGTCCCCCATAGCCCATTTTGCTCTATACATTCCCTTAACGGTAGGGGTGATCAAACGCAAAATTGGCGAACGAAAATTTGAATTTCAAAAAATTTTCAAAATTACCAGTAGATGTGCTAAATTTTCAAAAAAGGTCTTAATTTTGATAACGGATTCATAGAATTGAATAATGCAAAATGACGAATTTTCTATAAAATACGAAAATGGAAATGTTATTAAAATAACTTTATTGAAATTTCGGAAATTTTAAGCTGTATTAAATTTGCGATTATTTTTGACAGTGTAGGAGAAATAGATCGATTGGGCGTGCTGATGAGAGAGAGGTCAGGACGACGTTCAAGTTGCGGTTATGTTTGATGCTTGAACAGATGACAGCGGATGTTCGGACATTGCATTACGAGTGCTACTGGCGGATCTATATGTGTATGATGAGTAAAGGAGATGGCGCACGGGCAAAGAGGGACAGCGGAGTGCACGATAATTGTGTGACCAATCCGCTGCTCCGGGTATCGACTATCGTATATCGATTGAAACAGTATAGTGCGCTGGCTGATGCCGCGCTCTCTATCCATCTGTTTCTCGTTCACTCCGCGGTTCGATGCCCCTTCCCGCGCCGTTCAACCGTCAGGACGAATAATTGATGCCCGATGGTGATGAGCATAATCACGACTTATCTGTGTGTGCATGTTTCTGCTGAAAAAGCGCTCACGCCAGTTTTACCTTCTCGATTTTTTTTCTTCTTAATTTGACGATTTGTAAGCAAACTTTTGAGAGTTGCACACGCATATTTAACGGCGAAATAAAACATTTTTAAATGGCGTAAAAGCGTAAAATGGAAGATCAGAAATTGACCAAAGAGGTTGAAATTTTTTTTTTAAATGTTCAATTCAAATCACCTGGCTATAATTCGAACTGTGGGACTTTTGATCAACATTCGAAATACTTGAGCCGCCATCTTGTCATCACAAGAAGCAACGCCGGATTCAAACAGTCGGTACTTTACCGCTCGTTGCTGTATAGTGAAAAAAGTGAATTTTTAAAAGCAGAAAGAAAAAAAAATCTGAAAATGGATATTTTAAAAAAATTTGAAAAACCCAATTTAAAGTGAAAGTGAAATTTTTTTTTATTTCTCCGGATATTTTGAAAAGGATTCGAGAACGGTTGTTTATTTAGATAGCTTGTGATTAAATAATTTTATCCTGTGATTGATAAGGTAAATATTTCGAACACTTACAGTTTCCTACATTTTCAATATCTGTTAAACCCATATATAAAAAAAAACATTTTGAGAATATTCATAAGATAGATATCTAACTGTAAATAATTAGAAATTCTTAAAAAAATTTTTTTTCTCGTTTTTTCATGTTCAATTAAACTATTAAAGAATTTTTGTACTTAAAAAAAAAACAGATTCTAAGGAATAAATGATTAAAATTTTTTTAATTTCTATTGATCGAGCTGAAATTTTTATAGGACTTTTTTATCCCCAACCTCTAGGGTCTTTTCTTTATTATCATCTCCGGAGTCTGTCAAATGTACCGAGGAAGCGCGCGTTTTTGTGGATAATGGCAACGGGTATATAGCGAGATATTTTATGCTGGTAAAAAATTTATCAGCTGTCGGTAATATAGAGCAGTCGGTACTACAGAACATAATTAACCAAATATATGGAACTAGAAATATGTACACAGGGCGGTTAATACAAAAAAACATTGTTTATAATTCATTTCCTTCGACGCAGCGTATACAACTCATATTCGATACAATTTAGACGTTCTACGTAAATTTTCCGCTTTCGTTTTTCCAGATGATGACATTTTAAAAGAATCTCTTTTACGCCCTCGATGCAAAATATACTACTGATAGTTGCCTTAGAGTCTAAAGAGCCCCCGAAAAAAATTAGCAACCCCCTGGCGTCGTTTTGAAGACCATCGAACACCCCCAAACCTCAAATTTATAAGAAATAATTAGAAAAAATGTTGTTAAATGTTTTACTTCGCGATGATATTTTTTCTACAGTTAGTTAAGAGTCCCAAAAACACTAAAAAAAATCAGCTAACACCGGCGTCGTTTTGAACTAAATCAATTACAAAAAAACCTCGGATGTGCACATGCTAGTGTGAAAAAAAAATATTTCAAGTATATATCGCATAATTCATTTGCAAATATCTTAATCAGGATGCGAGTTAGACAAATTTTGTTAAGAACCTTTTTTGTAACTCATAAAATTTTCTACAAAAAAGGTATCTTAAGAAAAATTTGTATCTTCTCTAGTTTTGAATATATTTTGATTTAGAACAGCAGAAGAATTTTTTTCTATGCGCTATTTTAGTATTTGACACGTGATACAATATATCAGCTATTTTTTTCTCAAAAATTTAAACCTCAATAATAAAAATCTGACACTAGTTGATAATAGTTTTTTTTTTCGTTTAAAAGTTTATCAAGATATAAAAAAAAACGAAAAATCTAAAAATACTGAAGAAATAATAGTTCCAAAGCCTCGCGGGGACAACAGAGTCTTTTATAAGGCTGTAGAAAATTGTATTCGCCACAGGGAAAGACTGCACTCTGAATTATCTTGAAGTTCAAGGCTGTCACTTGGTCGTGCGTCACAGCGTGAATTGTCGCGACCAGGGCATTTTTCTGTGACACCGCGCAAAAAGTTTATTTGCGACAAATTCTCTGATAAACAAAGGCCCACTATCACGCTAGGTCATTTGACAATTTCTTTTTCCATGTTTTTTTTTCGAAGAAAAAAAAATTTTTACTGTCTTATCGCAGTGACCTCAACTGGTAGCGGATTCCACTCTAATAATCGATAACTCGACAATATTTTCAACGCGCGATGATGACGAATTGTCATTAGCGCAAGTCTGTAATGATTTTGATGCTATAGACATCTTCAAGGTCATCGGGTGTTATTCGCTCGAAGCTTAGTCACTTCCTAAAAAAAAATTCTCGTCAAAGTCATTGTGGACTGAAATAATGATGAGGGTGTTGGCATACACAGTGCCATCATCATGAGTTTTTTGGTATTTATCAAATTCCCCATTTTAATTGGTTTGGCAGAGTTTGAATTGATGATTGTAATTGTTGGAATAAATAATTTGATGATGATAGAGACGAATCATGAAATTTCATGGTTTAGTTGACAAGCTTGTATATAGGGTGGCACACAGAGAGGAAGGCTACACTTGAACAAGCTCGTCTTTGTGTATCGTGCCAAGTTTAAATTATTATTTCTGGCGTGACATGGTTGTACCCGACTAGGTGGTGCCAAGGAATATCTTACGCATCAGATAAAATCTGTCGCAATTTATTTTAGGAAAAATTAGTTATGAATTTTTTTTGCTGGATAAATTTTTTAAGGCCATCACACACAGTGTTGAGGAGAGTAAAAAAAATTGCACGCAATAGTATGTATATACGGGTATCAAAGGTTTGTATATGTATTTTTATTATGAATTAATTACAATACGCGTGGAATGAATAATCTAAGAGCAACACGGAGGGAGAATATTAATTATTTCATATAGGAGTTGAGAGGAAAGATATATATCCTCTGGTCGTAACACTTGCGATTGAAAAAAATTCTACATTTTGAGTATTTTTCTGTCTTGGGTAATAATTTGTTTCATCAGGAGTAGATTAGAAATAAATTCTTTAGCTTAGAATAAAGAATTCTACTGAAAAATAAAAAATAAAATATTTATTTCATATCGCCGTTAGTTTATAACTACGTAATAGAAAAAAAATTATTATGTGTAAGGAAATTTGTTTTTAAGAACTAACGATTTTAGGAGGACTTTCCCAGGGTATCTGTCAGTTCTTCCCGGGTTTTTGGCGAGTGCGGACGTCTCCAGAAGTGCGGTAAGTAAAAATTTTTGCTCATTGTCATTTAACTAATTTTTTTATAACATTCACACATATTTCTGAGTAACATTCAAGTGAAATAACGCTGCTTGCATCGAAAAAAATGCCGTTTCTATGGAAAAAGACGACGTTTGCATCGAAAAATCATGCGATTTGCACCGAAAAGTGGGTGATTTTCACTCGAAAATACGTCGATTTCACCGAAGAATCAGGCGGTCTCCACCGGATTTTTTACATTTTCATATCAATAAATGATGAATTTATTTAAATAACGAACTAAACAGCGAATAATTTGCATAAAAATAATTATGTGTAAAATGTTTAACTCCTTGTGTGCCTTGACACGTCTGCATTCATCGAAAAACCCGGGAAGAACTGACTAACGTGGTCGAAACGTCGACAGTATTGATTTTTACTGATATCAGTACACGTCAGAAATATCGAAAAACAATTAAACCGGGCACACCGGACTTTCCTCACGAAAACTGACAGTTCTTCCCGGGTTTTCGACCAGTGCGAACGCCACCAGAAGTGCTCTAAGTAAATTTTTTCGCATAGTTACATTTAAATAATTTTTTATAACACTAAAACATATTTTTAAGTAGCATTCAAGTAAAGTTACCCTTTTTTTATCGGAAAAATTTTCGTATATGGAAGACGACGTTTGCAAAAGACGACGATTTTATCCAATATTTCAGCGTTTTACAATACAATTTTTCCATTTTCAAATCGATATATCATAAATTTACTCAACTAATCAACTAGCTAGGAACTAATTCACAAAAATAACCACAAACAAAATTTTTACACACTCCCCGCGCGATTTGCGCGCAACTACGTCTATAATATCAAAAGTTATTTGGTTAAAAAATTTTTTAAATCAATCTCTTACTCCACTAAAAAAAAACTAAATAATTAAATAATTCCACGACCATCGAAAAGAAACCTGTCAAGTGTGTGTAAAGTCTAGTTATACGCCTTTATCAACGTCACTCAATCCAGAGACACATAGAAGGGTCAGCGACCGGCATATGTTTTCTAATCTCAACAGACAACAATTATATCCCCCACAAAACCTGTCAAACCGCCTGTCGAACGCGATCCTGTCATACACGCCTCTAACAAGCAAAATATAAAATCTGTCCTCACAATTCGTCGTCATCACATCAAAACTCCACTCATATATAGCGTAGGTCAGCACTTTCACCTGCCAAACGCAAACAACAGACCTGAAAACAAAACCAGCGCCTTAATCACCTGCTTTTCCTCGACTGTCACAAACTGTGACATCGGTGCATACGATGATATAGATAATATAAGGCGCGCACGTGACCGGAAAGGACGAGTGTGGAGTCCGCGTGAGCGCATCGATGCATCCTGGCCTTGAGTGGGCCAATAGCATGGCAACGGCGGGCGCGGGAAGGACATCATCGCGTAGCAGAAGAAAGATCCAGGCGTGTGTGTGTGTGTGGGAAAACGCGCGCGTGCGATGCGAGAGATGAGACAAAGTTGGACGAGCTAGAATTTCGCGGGCACGGTGGAAACTGCCTGCGCCTGCGCGCCTCCGCCATGACGTCACCATCAGTCTATACACCAAGACCTGGCGGCGGTAGACAGTCAGTCTAGTCGCGCACCTCGAAAGCAAAACATTGCAGCGCGTGTGACATAATCTTTCCAAAAAACCCTTGACATTCGTGCGATTTTCTGCGCTAAAAAAATTCCCAACGGCTCTTGCCCAGCTAGATCTCTGGCTGACGGTCAATTTTATCGTACCTTGCCACCCTGGGAATATCGAACAGACCCCTACATAGCTGATCATTGTATGTATATCCATTGACCTCTCTCATTCACTCTTGCGCACTCTCACTTGTCGACTGCGAGCGTTGCGCGACACATCTTGGTCTTGTGACGTGTTTTAGACTGAGACACGTTTTTTTTTTAACTGTGTAAAAGGGGGCTTTTTCTGAGGGGGGAGAAAAAGCGCAGATTTGAGGTTTTATGACAGAAAGTGATGAAGTGAATAGTGATTTTGGAGTGTGAGTCTTGTTGTGGTTTTGTGGTTGCCATCATCGCACAGCCATTTCGCAATTCAAGAAGACCGGTTCCTAGCGTGCCAGGGGCATACCTGCCATCAGCTTCGAATTTTAGAACGAGTTTTTATCAACGTGCTTCCATGTTCTATTGTGCTTTATTTGGTAGGACTATTTTGCGGCTGGACAGTTGTGAATTTTCGCAAGAGGGGCTTTGAGGACTGGATGTTTTAGGAAGTATGACAGAATGAGCTGCTCGGTTAAGGTCTCGAGCAAGGGCTGGGCTGGCTCCCAGAGGCGCATTAGCTCTCTGCCTGAGGAAACTACTCCGGGATATCCTCAGCCTGCTCTTGCAGTCTCTGCCAGCTCTTCTACGCCCGCGTTAGCTCCGCAGCACTCGCTTATCCTCGGTAAAGGCCAAGTGTCTAGGTCCAACTCAAGGTCTTTTGTTGCTAAAAAGGGCGAGGACTCGAGCAAACTTATTAAGTATATTGATGACAGTGTTATTGGAAAGAGCGGCACTTTCTTCGGACCGTTTGGTCGCAGAAAAGGTGAGTTACACTTTTAAATTAATATGTTTAGGGGAATGTAGGATAAAATGGGGAAGTTGAAAATAAGAGTAAACATTTTTTTCTACAATTGATGTTTTATTTAATCATCTGTTTAAGTTTCTGTGCTGTCTTTTTTGTTTTTACTAGATTTTACTGTATTTTGATATCAGTGAAAATGTATTTTATAAGCGACTGCATAACTATTTCTACAATTTTTATCCTTTTTAGCGAGCTTTTACTCCATTTTTACAATTTTGATGTCTTAAAAATCAGTTTCAGCTATCAAGTATACCCCATTTTGCCCAATAATGTACCTATAATTGATCCAAAAATGACCTGGCAGTTGTTACGGAGATTTCAAGAGCGTGCGTGCAAAATCAAAAACAATAAAATTTGTACATCAGTTCTAAATTATGTTTTTGATCGATCAGTAAGATTTTAAGGGTATTTGTCTTCTGAGTGATAAAATTAATTTGTAAATTTTGACTAAAATATAGAGGCTCTTATGGCACTGTCCGAATTGACGCATTTTTAATTAAAAATAAAAATATTTCTATACTGACCACAATTTAATAAAAAACGAGTACGATGAACTTTAATATATAAAATGAATTTATAATAATATTTGCAAAAAAGCTCGTCGTTTTTAGGTTTTTTTGGAATTAATAATAAAGTAAAACACATATTATGGCCACTCATATTGAAGAAAAAAATTATTCGAGATTTAAGTTCGCATGAATATTTAATTCTATACTTAATGCATTTTGTCGGTTTATAAAAATATCTGTAAAAAATTTTAATTTCCTTCAGTTGATACTGAAGCAATGTTGCCACAAAAAAACCTCATTTACGCTATAGTACAATCTTCCTTAATATTTATAAGTATAATATATTTTGAAAATAGAGAAAAATTATTTGATTTACGTTTGAAATTTTTTTCAATAATGTAATAAATTAAGATTAATATTCTTGGGCATATTTAATGTGGAAATCTTTGATTGAAGAGGTTTTTTTAAGACATTAAAAACATTTTTTCCTGACATTTACTGTTGAAAAAAAAAAAAATTATTTTTATGTTTTACATCATTCAACTATAAAAATCGTAGCAAAAGATCATCAGGTTTTTGTGTTTTAATTAAAATCATTCATGTTTTTTTAAGGTTGATGAATTTTTAACTGGATAAGTACATGATTTATTGGGTGATTAATTGAGGAAAAAAATATGCAAAATTTTTAAAATATTAATTTATTTGAATAATAAATGAAATTTGTTGATTAATATATATTAGAGCAATAAAAAGCGTCATAAAACGACATTTTCAAATAAGAGTTTAATTTAAAAAAAAAAAAGTCTTGAGAAAAAGTTTTAGTAATTTTAATGTGAAAAATAAAAAGTGAAAAAAACTTTTTAACTGATAAAAAATGATTACAAAAAATTCTAAACTAATTTAACTCGAATTTCCGAATTTTTTAAATACTTTTATAATTTTAATGATTTTCTATTTCCCCTAAAATACAGTATCTATATTTTTTTTGAATTTTCCGATAGGTTAAAAAAAATTCTTTTGCTATTTAAATACATAAGTATAACGTTAGAACCTCATTGATGAAATATTAGCTTGAAATTTGATCCAATTGAATAATAAAAACAAAAAATATATGCCTGTTATTTAATACATGATCAGCTGAATGACGTGTTTTGCTAATTAATCAAGTTTCACTGAATGAAACTATCGCAAGCGAATATTTTGAAGTATTGAAAGGTGATATATAGAAGTAAACAGTGTATTAAATGGGCCGGAAGACACAGTGTAGTGTGTTTTACGAATTCGATCTTCAGACACGTGATTAGTTGGATATCTTTGTTCAGTGTTGGTCGTGTTATGCAATGGTGTTTTGAATTTGATAGAGTGCCAGCTGCTGCGTAATCACAAGTCCAACATCTATCACAGACTGCTTGGCGACGCTATCAGTGCTATTAGCTAATAAGTCCCCCACAACACGCCTTTCGATCACTCATCGATACACGCTTTGGAAATGGCTGCAATATGAGAAAATACTCATTATCAGGCAGCTATTAGCTAATAAGTCCCCCACAACACGCCTTTCGATCACTCATCGATACACGCTTTGGAAATGGCTGCAATATGAGAAAATACTCATTATCAGGCAAGTCGATCGGTGGTCCGTGTGGTTGAGCGTTGCTTCGCCACGCGGAGGACCGGGGTTCGAATCCCACAGCGAGAGGTTTTTTTCTGAGGAAAAAAATCCCCGTGCCCGCTGGATCGACGATATAATAGGCTGCACCATTATCGACCGATGTTTCATCG
>MVJL01007658.1:0-13775 GCA_002156465.1 Macrocentrus cingulum
GGGGGGGGGGGGGAGTGTGCGTAGGAAAATTCTCACACGGGTGGAAATGTTAGAAGAAGACGACTTTGTGTACGAACAAAAACCCCGGGTGAAATTTATGAGGTCACTCGAGGCGCTAACCACAATTAACGGATTAGGGTGGAAATGTTAGAAGAAGACGACTTTGTGTACGAACAAAAACCCCGGGTGAAATTTATGAGGTCACTCGAGGCGCTAACCACAATTAACGGATTTGATAAAATGGAATTTAAAGTGAAAAGACAGCTGGAACGCTCCCATCGGACTGAGCTCGTGAGTCGCGCGCAAGAGGCAAAAATGAAAAATCCAATGGTAGAACATTCTGAATCAGACGGCGAGGGCTCGGAATGTAGGGTTCCCTCCGCAGAAATCAGTGGAGATCCGACCACCAACATTCTCCATTGTCTGACTACTTGGAGCTCTAGAATTACACTGGAAGATTCCGTTGAGACAACAAACTGGTAAACTAGTCTCCAAACATCTCGAGATACTCTTTAACCGTTGGGGCGCTCCACGCCAGGTGATTTGTGACAATGGAACGGAATTTATCAATAAGGACGTGCAGACCCTTATGGGAAAATATCAGGTACAACTCACTCCTAGTCCTATTTGCCATTCACAAGCCAATCCCGTAGAACGAGGAAATTGAACCATAAAACCAATGATCACCGCGTTCGTGAAAAATAAACATACCGAATGGGACTTGCACTTAGTGGAGTTACAATACGCTTATAATACATCCGTACACAGCGCCTTAGGCGTAACACCATTCTATTTGAACCATGGTCGTGATCCGCGAAAGAATCAACCGAAAATCTAATGACGCCCGAGTTGCGAACCGATCACGCTAAAAGTCGAAGACGAAGTGTACTATCCCAACCAGAGGTTGAGTAAGAAAAGCGATAATTACAGCGCGAGATTGAGCTCGAAGTATTTAGGTCCCGCGATGAAAACGGAGATAGTGAGTCCATTGGTAGTTAAGTTATCCGACAAAACCGGGAAAGAGCTAGGCACACACTATTACAACGATCTAAAAATTTCCCGGAAGTGATCCGCGAAAGAATCAACCGAAAATCTAATGACGCCCGAGTTGCGAACCGATCACGCTAAAAGTCGAAGACGAAGTGTACTATCCCAACCAGAGATTGAGTAAGAAAAGCGATAATTACAGAGCGAGATTAAGCTCGAAGTATTTAGGTCCCGCGATGATAACGGAGATAGTGAGTCCATTGGTAGTTAAGTTATCCGACAAAACCGGGAAAGAGCTAGGCACACACTATTACAACGATCTAAAAATTTCCCGGAGAAACGGAGATAGTGAGTCCATTGGTAGTTAAGTTATCCGACAAAACCGGGAAAGAGCTAGGCACACACTATTACAACGATCTAAAAATTTCCCGGAGAGGATCGCGACGACAAACCAATGACCAAGCGTAACTTTACAGAACATGGCCGATGCACTCTCGACTATCAACGAGGAGACGGAGAGTATCTAGGAGTAGCTCACGTCAACATCAACGACGAGGATCCCTCAAAGTTCCAACAACTACAGGAGGAGTACATGAAGACTGGCGAAGTAGTGCTCGTGGGAGGCCCCATCCCTCTTCACATTGTGAGTCCCGAGCTACAGCGGGAACGGAACGCACGGAAGAGAGAGGAGGAACACGAGGAGCTACAAAAGGAACTTGGCAGAATGGAACTGGATCACATTGTGAGTCCCGAGCTACAGCGGGAACGGAACGCACGGAAGAGAGAGGAGGAACACGAGGAGCTACAAAAGGAACTTGGCAGAATGGAACTGGACAACGCTCTGGAACAGCCCATGGAAAAAAAGATCGACCCGCGGGCCATGGCCATCATTCTCAAGCAAGGGCGGGAGTTACAAAGGCAGAATGGAACTGGACAACGCTCTGGAACAGCCCATGGAAAAAAAGATCGACCCGCGGGCCATGGCCATCATTCTCAAGCAAGGGCGGGAGTTACAAGAAATGAGAACCCGATACGCCTTGCTAGAGGAGAAGCTCGATCTGGTGCTCGAGAAACTCACCAAATTCCAGCTCCGGTAACTCCCAGCACTTGAGGCTCCACCAGAGACTTCAAAACCACACTGTTCCAACGAGGCTCAGGATCCGGGAAACGTGATCGAGGAAGAGGACGAAGCTTACAACGAGTACGTCCAACCCAAGCCACGCGTGCCGGAGGTCCCATTTTCGCCCATGTTAGCGGGACGCGCCTCGAGAGGTGAGCTCTCTCCTGAGGAATTCTCGCGGCTCCAGGCCAGAGGAACCTTGCAAGTACTAGAGGGATATAGAGCCGCTCGAATTATTCCCGACACACCCAACGGAGCCAAAAGCGTAGTGGTGAGAGAGACTCCAATCGTGGAATTACCCACCGTCCGGTCAGCGTACGAGGCCTTGCAGGCTGACGTCGAGACAGCACAAGAGACCACTGTCGAACTAGAGGAAAGCACGCCCGTGAATAAGAAGATTCTCATACACTCAGGGAAAGCTTTGATGTCTGAGGAACTCTTCTAAGAGAAAGTGAAGAATCTGGCGACACAAATCGCCACCAACCGAGCTCTGAAGGATACGAACACAGACTTGGATTTCTTAATGCCGGCCACATCCCCAAGCTGGCTGTGCAAATTGTCGAAGTCACATCCCCACCTTCAAAAACTGCTCTAACCCGAAACGAGAAGACATTTGTCACATCTGTGGACAACAGAACACCATCACGGCTGAGTGTTTCCGGCCACACGGACGTGAGGTAGCCCGGTCCAAAGGGATCTGCTTCGGTTGCGGGATTCCCGTCGACCTCTTTGCCCCTCATTGTGCCGAGTGTCGTCACCGTTACCCCGGGTTCGGCTATCGGCTAGAGAAGCAGGCAGAAGAACGTAGGTATGAAAGGTATCTTCGAGCTGCAAGGCTCACTCGCGCTTCGCCGCAAAATAACCCGCGGTTCGAGTAAAAGAAAAGAAAAGGGGAGTTGCTCAAGGTCCAAGTTCCTAAAATAAGTTCCTATCCTTATGATAGTACGAGCGGGAAAACAAATCCTTATGTTGTACCTACCCTATGTGTGTATTGGGGAATAGGGACTCCATAATTACATACGTGATAAAACAATGTGTTAAGTATTAGGACAATTAAGGAAACTTTTTGTTACTCAATGTTATTCTAATAAAATTTTAATACCCTATGTGATCCTAATCGAACAATTGTTGAACCGAAATTAACTCTTACCATTGAATTTTGTTTTTCATATCAAGCATGTCCACATTCAGTGTTGTGTTTAGTGTCTACTCACCAGCATGGGCTCTCCAGATGCAATACCCAAGGTAAAAGAACGTTCGAACGTACGTATTTTCAGTTTTTTTTTCCTTTCTTCTATGAAAAACATTTTTTTCAATAAATGAGCTGTATACTAAATTCATTCAAAAAAAAAAATTTTTGTTATATAAAATAAAGCTCACGATTTTCTAAAATTCTACTGATAGCCAATCGAGGACTCCGATAATAAATCAAACAATTTTCCATAAAATTAGAAGTGACCATAGATCTAAGTAATTCTCTATTGTATCGAGTCTACTATGAAAAATAAATGTAATCATAAATGTAATTCTTGATAACGTAAGTGAGGAAGTGTGACCCGCGGAAAGAAAAGATTGTGATAAGAAAGAGCATTCAAAATATCGTAGAGGAGAGGCATAGAGGACGTCCGGACTACTTGGGCATCCACTAAGGAGGACCAGAGGGACTCAAAGAAAAGGGGCAATATGAACCCCCAGACTAGGGGGGAAGTTTGAGACAAGGCGGGTTCGAATTTTCCCGCCATGTCTTGAGGTGACCGTCCCTCGGGCGATTCAATTTCCCCGGGAAGAGCCCCTCAGAGTGTTACGGCCTTGTCCGTCATGAAAAAGACGCGCGCGCGCGCACAGCACGGACACTTGTGGCAAGACACGCGACGACAGAAGACGTGAAAATTTCTCTCGCTGAGCAATCAAGAAAAATTTATAGCGCGCGCGCGCACAGCACGGACACTTGTGGCAAGACACGCGACGACAGAAGACGTGAAAATTTCTCTCGCTGAGCAATCAAGAAAAATTTATAACAAAACGGCGGCAACGAGTGATTGTGAGTGTCTCAGAACGTGTGTTAAATCACCATAGACACACTGAGTGCCTGGGTATATCCCTGAGTGATCAATTGAAGGGAAAAGAGACAGAATTAATTGGGGTGTGCTCGTCGCCGAAAAATTGTTCCGACGGCCCGAGTGACAACGTGCTCGATCACCTTAAGCGCGCTCAGCCATATTGTGTGTGCAATTAATTGGGGTGTGCTCGTCGCCGAAAAATTGTTCCGACGGCCCGAGTGACAACGTGCTCGATCACCTTAAGCGCGCTCAGCCATATTGTGTGTGCTCTATCCTGCCGAATATCTTGCGGTTAATCAAGAGACACAAATATCCAGACACCAGTGACTCAACACACCTTAAGCGCGCTCAGCCATATTGTGTGTGCTCTATCCTGCCGAATATCTTGCGGTTAATCAAGAGACACAAATATCCAGACACCAGTGACTCAACGAAACTCGATTCAACTCTCTGTTGAGGGTGGAAAAGAATTACCCTCGAAGACAAAAATCTCCAACCCGCGGTGGAAGCCCGCGCCACAAGGCAGCAGAGAGGAACTCACCGACACACCAACGTCACCCCGCACCCCGTCAAGGTCATCTCCCCGACAAAAGGAATATTCTCGACGACCACAAGGCAGCAGAGAGGAACTCACCGACACACCAACGTCACCCCGCACCCCGTCAAGGTCATCTCCCCGACAAAAGGAATATTCTCGACGAATTGTACGTCGCACTTTCCTCTCCATCGAGTAAACTCATACCACGAAATTTAAATGAAACTAAATAAATCTCTGCCCTTCCGGCCCAAAATATTCTTTAAACAATAAATAACTGACCGAACAATTTTATTTGAAACAAATTACCTTCCCTACATTTAGCCCTTCCGGCCCAAAATATTCTTTAAACAATAAATAACTGACCGAACAATTTTATTTGAAACAAATTACCTTCCCTACATTTTCACCAGCCGGGGCCAAGTAAGTACAATATAAAATAAAATTATATTCACGAAAATTGAAACCCACTTGTTTCAACGTATTCGCATAGGTGAATACATACATGATCGTATCGATATATATCCATCCCTAAACGAATTCATATGCCCAGACGAGAATACACACTTGTTTCAACGTATTCGCATAGGTGAATACATACATGATCGTATCGATATATATCCATCCCTAAACGAATTCATATGCCCAGACGAGAATACAGAGGCCATTGTATTGATATAAATGCACACGTATGCACTTACGTGGATACAGAGTCGATCGCCCATATATATAATTGCTATATAGCAATATATAAAGCATATGTGTGGATCAATGACCATATATGGGAAACCATATATTTCTATTTATAATTGTTTATGATTACATGTTCTACATATATGCTACTGCCTGATTATACATAACTGTCATCTCACGACCCTCGGCACAGCATAAAACCATGCATGACTGAATATAAAAATGTATAAATATAAAATAAAATTATATTCACGAAAATTGAAACTCACTTGTTTCAACGTATTCGCATAGGTGAATACATACATGATCGTATCGATATATATCCAACCCTAAACGAATCCATATGCCCAGACGAGAATACAGAGGCCATTGTATTGATATAAATGCACACGTATGCACTTACGTGGATACAGAGTCGATCGCCCGAGAAAAAAAAACATATGCCCAGACGAGAATACAGAGGCCATTGTATTGATATAAATGCACACGTATGCACTTACGTGGATACAGAGTCGATCGCCCGAGAAAAAAAAATTATATATGCATATATATAATTGCTATATAGCAATATATAAAGCATATGTGTGGATCAATGACCATATATGGGAAACCATATATTTCTATTTATAATTGTTTATGATTAATATATATAATTGCTATATAGCAATATATAAAGCATATGTGTGGATCAATGACCATATATGGGAAACCATATATTTCTATTTATAATTGTTTATGATTAGTTGTTCTACATATATGCTACTGCCTGATTATACATAACTGTCATCTCACGACCCTCGGCACAGCATAAAACCATGCATGACTGAATATAAAAATGTATAAGTATTAATATCAGACTATCTATAACACTGTCATCTCACGACCCTCGGCACAGCATAAAACCATGCATGACTGAATATAAAAATGTATAAGTATTAATATCAGACTATCTATAACGCTGTATGAAATGCTGCGACTATGAGTGTGCATGATACAATATGATTATATTAACAAGTTATATAATGTCATGTATGTCAATATATACAATTTTATGCTATCGACCAATGTAGCACAGTTATTCGTTTACACTTATACATAAATTACATAAACAAGTTATATAATGTCATGTATGTCAATATATACAATTTTATGCTATCGACCAATGTAGCACAGTTATTCGTTTACACTTATACATAAATTACATATATAAACTACATATATAAATTTAAAAATGGTCAAATAGGATAACATGCAACCAATACTTGGCTTGCTCAACGCCGTCTGGTCAGTGGTATATATTAATATATGGCCATATAGCTTAAACTGCAAAATGGTCAAATAGGATAACATGCAACCAATACTTGGCTTGCTCAACGCCGTCTGGTCAGTGGTATATATTAATATATGGCCATATAGCTTAAACTGCAAACATTCATGCCTTATATAAAATTATCTGATATGCTCAACGCCGTCTGGTCAGTGGTATATATTAATATATGGCCATATAGCTTAAACTGCAAACATTCATGCCTTATATAAAATTATCTGATCATTTTATATACAGTTATTTATGACCGTTTAAATAGAAATATAGCCAAAGATGTTGTTTAATGAACAAACATTCATGCCTTATATAAAATTATCTGATCATTTTATATACAGTTATTTATGACCGTTTAAATAGAAATATAGCCAAAGATGTTGTTTAATGATTGAGCCTCAATATTTGTATACGGATGCATAGATTTATATAATACTTGGCTTGCTCAACGCCGTCTGGTCAGTGGTATATATTAATATATGGCCATATAGCTTAAACTGCAAACATTCATGCCTTATATAAAATTATCTGATCATTTTATTTACAGTTATTTATGACCGTTTAAATAGAAATATAGCCAAAGATGTTGTTTAATGATTGAGCCTCAATATTTGTATACGGATGCATAGATTTATATACAACCACACATGTTTTATTCGGATATGATACAATCAATGTGGTATATTTTTATATAGCCATATAACTCAATATTTGTATACGGATGCATAGATTTATATACAACCACACATGTTTTATTCGGATATGATACAATCAATGTGGTATATTTTTATATAGCCATATAAGCTAAGATACACTCATATTTATATCTATATAAGAACAACCACACATGTTTTATTCGGATATGATACAATCAATGTGGTATATTTTTATATAGCCATATAAGCTAAGATACACTCATATTTATATCTATATAAGAAAGACAACTTATTTAATAATATGAGCCAGATTCATATTTTTATACATTAAGGTCAATCTAAAAAACTATTCGGAATAAATTCGGACGCTTACAAATATAATTACCAACTCGCACTAAATGGAACATAGATTTTATCTGACTTAATTTAAACAATCGCAAGATGAACTATTCGGAATAAATTCGGACGCTTACAAATATAATTACCAACTCGCACTAAATGGAACATAGATTTTATCTGACTTAATTTAAACAATCGCAAGATGGTATGATTTTTAATAGGTAAAATGTGACGAAACTCGCACTAAATGGAACATAGATTTTATCTGACTTAATTTAAACAATCGCAAGATGGTATGATTTTTAATAGGTAAAATGTGACGAACAGAACATTTTGCAGCCAAGTTAGAAAACATTTCCAAATGATTTATCGTGAAACATTCAAGAACAAGATAATCACTATTGCGAGCGCGAAAAAAGAATCTTATTGAACCGTAAGATATAATGCCTTCGTGATGAATCCGTACAGTGTAACTATTATTATCTACTGTTTTATATTTCGTCGTCGTGTAAATAACATCATTCATGTTTGCGCGCAGATGAGCTGATAAATTCTGAGCGTCGAAATTGGAGTTTTCCAACAAATCAATTTCAGCTTTTTCAAACTCACTGATATCTATGCTAATCCCAAGAAACTCTATTGCTTTTTTGCTTGTCTCATCATTGTTTTCCCTATCTACTTTATGTCGAAGAATCTGAGTACCTTTTGCAATCTTTAGTTTATTGATAGCCAAGTTAGAAAACATTTCCAAATGATTTATCGTGAAACATTCAAGAACAAGATAATCACTATTGCGAGCGCGAAAAAAGAATCTTATTGAACCGTAAGATATAAAGCCTTCGTGATGAATTCGTACAGTGTAACTATTATTATCTACTGTTTTATATTTCGTCGTCGTGTAAATAACATCATTTATTTTTGCGCGCAGATGAGCTGATAAATTCTGAGCGTCGAAATTGGAGTTTTCCAACAAATCAATTTCAGCTTTTTCAAACTCACTGATATCTATGCTAATATTTGCGCGCAGATGAGCTGATAAATTCTGAGCGTCGAAATTGGAGTTTTCCAACAAATCAATTTCAGCTTTTTCAAACTCACTGATATCTATGCTAATCCCAAAAAACTCTATTGCTTTTTTGCTTGTCTCATCATTGTTTTCCCTATCTACTTTATGTCGAAGAATCTGAGTACCTTTTGCAATCTTTAGTTTATTGATAATCTCCCGCCCTAAATTTTTTGTCCCGTGGACACATTGGGCAAGATAACCATTTTGACTCTCGAACGGGACTGCTGATGTAGCCCAAAGAGGGCCCCACCGTTTTACAACAAAATTTTTTGTCCCGTGGACACATTGGGCAAGATAACCATTTTGACTCTCGAACGGGACTGCTGATGTAGCCCAAAGAGGGCCCCACCGTTTTACAACAAGAGCATAATGTGTAAGCTGATGCAAATTATACGACAATTGTCTATCACGACATGATTGATTGATACGATGTAAATGCATACTTATTGGAATAGGCGAATACATATGCGACCATATCGATATATATATATCAATTCTTGAACGTATAAATATCGGTATACGTTGATACAGAGTCCATTGTATCGATATACCCGGGGGAAAAAAATTAGACATGATCATATATGTTATATATATGACTAGACATGATCCATATATGGAATTTTTTGTCCCGTGGACACATTGGGCAAGATAACCATTTTGACTCTCGAACGGGACTGCTGATGTAGCCCAAAGAGGGCCCCACCGTTTTACAACTAGAGCATAATGTGTAAGCTGATGCAAATTATACGACAATTGTCCATCACGACATGATTGATTGATACGATGTAAATGCATACTTATTGGAATAGGCGAATACATATGCGACCATATCGATATATATATCAATTCTTGAACGTATAAATATCGGTATACGTTGAACGATGTAAATGCATACTTATTGGAATAGGCGAATACATATGCGACCATATCGATATATATATCAATTCTTGAACGTATAAATATCGGTATACGTTGATACAGAGTCCATTGTATCAATTGGAATAGGCGAATACATATGCGACCATATCGATATATATATCAATTCTTGAACGTATAAATATCGGTATACGTTGATACAGAGTCCATTGTATCGATATACCCGGGGAAAAAAAATTAGACATGATCATATATGTTATATATATGACTAGACATGATCCATATATGGCCAGACATAATTCATATATGTCCATCTACATCCAAAAAAAAATTAGACATGATCATATATGTTATATATATGACTAGACATGATCCATATATGGCCAGACATAATTCATATATGTCCATCTACATCCATATATGATTTATCATACACAGTCATGCATACGCATACTAACGTATACATTCTGCATGCATATTATCGCTTAATTATTTATGATTATTGAATTAAGACTGCATAGTACTAGATATGGCAATATATATTGATATAATACCCGTGCAAATAGGGCCAAGGCATCAAATCGCTTAATTATTTATGATTATTGAATTAAGACTGCATAGTACTAGATATGGCAATATATATTGATATAATACCCGTGCAAATAGGGCCAAGGCATCATATAGTCTCCGCAATAAACATATCTGAGTTGGTATGCCTGATCCAATCATCATGTCAGGCTATGTATAATAATACCAGTGCAAATAGGGCCAAGGCATCATATAGTCTCCGCAATAAACATATCTGAGTTGGTATGCCTGATCCAATCATCATGTCAGGCTATGTATAATAATACCAATAATGTTATAGTTGGATGTAAAGTAACAATATTTGATATAAATTTATCGATTTCAGGGACGAATTGTCTAATGTTATCAGGCTATGTATAATAATACCAATAATGTTATAGTTGGATGTAAAGTAACAATATTTGATATAAATTTATCGATTTCAGGGACGAATTGTCTAATGTTCCAGTCTCCGGGTTTGGTTGTCCATACTTCTATAAATTGATGACCTATTTCCAATAAACCGGAGTGCATATATTCCGGAACTAGGAATTTCCCAACATCTAACAACGGCAGCATGGCCAAAATGGTCTTGCCTTTGACGCCTTTTATATTGGTAACTCGGCATACTTGGCCAGTTTCTCGATTTCGCAGTTCCTGCAATTCCAATTCTTCCTTTTCTTTTTTTTTAGTCACTGGCTTAGCTCGGACCATACGGATTTCGCAGATATTACATCCATATTCTCCATTATAATTTAAAATATTCGGGAGTTGCGCCCGTGCCGGTGCGTCGGTGATGACTAAGAGTGCGACGATTCGACAAATGTGTTGCTCTTTCGTTTTTGGGTGCAGAAACAAAATTCCCTCTTCAAAACATTTTTTTAATTTAATATAAAACGGTTTAAAATATAAATTCATGGTCGGTTTCACAGTATCATACCAAGGTCCGATTAATATAAAACGGTTTAAAATATAAATTCATGGTCGGTTTCACAGTATCATACCAAGGTCCGGAAATAATTAAAAATGATTCCCGTAAATGATCTGGAAGCTCAGCAATTGTGCACAGAATTGGCCAGCAATGACTCTTTGAGCTTTTTTTAGAGACAAAAATAATTAAAAATGATTCCCGTAAATGATCTGGAAGCTCAGCAATTGTGCACAGAATTGGCCAGCAATGACTCTTTGAGCTTTTTTTAGAGACAAGCCATCTGTATTTAATATAAGCGTCAAATCAAACTTTCCCCTATTTGTTCGTGAGTTAATACGTATGTATTCTGTACTACTTGTAATATCAGTGATCGAATTTTTGTCATTTGATGGTGAGAATACTTTTAATTTATCGGCTGAATCTAGACATTCGAAGATGTGTTTAATTTGAGAGCAGATGTCCAATTCGAAAAAAAAATTTGTCATTTGATGGTGAGAATACTTTTAATTTATCGGCTGAATCTAGACATTCGAAGATGTGTTTAATTTGAGAGCAGATGTCCAATTCGAAAAAAAATCCAATAGGTTTTGCTTCAGCAACACAGGACAGACAATTTTTTACATTCACGTTTAAAGATGTGTTTAATTTGAGAGCAGATGTCCAATTCGAAAAAAAATCCAATAGGTTTTGCTTCAGCAACACAGGACAGACAATTTTTTACATTCACGTTTCCATAGTAAGCATAACATTCTCGACAATAATAATGTTTTAACGTGATAAAGGCCGGCACGGCATCGGCTGCATATTTTAATAATTTGTACGCTGTACATAGTAAGCATAACATTCTCGACAATAATAATGTTTTAACGTGATAAAGGCCGGCACGGCATCGGCTGCATATTTTAATAATTTGTACGCTGTTTGCGGAAAATAATTACCAGCAGGGAGTAATTTATGTAAGAAAGTTAAAATGTCCTGTAAGCTTATCGGCTGCATATTTTAATAATTTGTACGCTGTTTGCGGAAAATAATTACCAGCAGGGAGTAATTTATGTAAGAAAGTTAAAATGTCCTGTAAGCTTTTCTTTGACCAATTATTCTTTCATATAATTCCAAAAGTTCTAGAATATGTTTATCGACATTTTTTATGGTACTGTCGGTAACTAAATCACGTATCTAGTCGTATTGAGCATTTACATAGGGAGTAATTTATGTAAGAAAGTTAAAATGTCCTGTAAGCTTTTCTTTGACCAATTATTCTTGACATATAATTCCAAAAGTTCTAGAATATGTTCATCGACATTTTTTATGGTACTGTCGGTAACTAAATCACGCATCAAGTCGTATTGAGCATTTACATTGTCACCATCACATTCAGCTACTTCTACTTCAGGAATCCTAGAGCTATTTGTCTCATTAGTATCAGAGTCGTAGGATCAAGTCGTATTGAGCATTTACATTGTCACCATCACATTCAGCTACTTCTACTTCAGGAATCCTAGAGCTATTTGTCTCATTAGTATCAGAGTCGTAGGATCCAGGCAGTGAATGATTGACTTCCGAGTCACTTTCAGCCGATGAAATTGCATCACTAAATCCTAGAGCTATTTGTCTCATTAGTATCAGAGTCGTAGGATCCAGGCAGTGAATGATTGACTTCCGAGTCACTTTCAGCCGATGAAATTGCATCACTTTCGTCTCCACTCTCATCACCAGCGCTGCTATTCGAAAGGATCCAGGCAGTGAATGATTGACTTCCGAGTCACTTTCAGCCGATGAAATTGCATCACTTTCGTCTCCACTCTCATCACCAGCGCTGCTATTCGAGTCTCCATCATCAGGCAAGTTATCCTCACTTCCATGACAATTTTTATCACCAGTACAAGCAGCTGAGCTACTAGGTGACTCGTCGAATGTATTGCTGAGTAGGATCCAGGCAGTGAATGATTGACTTCCGAGTCACTTTCAGCCGATGAAATTGCATCACTTTCGTCTCCACTCTCATCACCAGCGCTGCTATTCGAATCTCCATCATCAGGCAAGTTATCCTCACTTCCATGACAATTTTTATCACCAGTACAAGCAGCTGAGCTACTAGGTGACTCGTCGAATGTATTGCTGGCACAAACTGAGAGGTTAGGACTTGTCAGGTTCGCCAGTTTCGCTTGCTTTCTTCGAAAAGTTCTCAGAAGCATCTATATAACAGGAAAACCAAATCATTGATTAACTTTGACTATTCCAGACTTTTAGTGCATTATTATAGTTTTGTAGAATGTTTTTTTGATATAGTAGAAAAATTGATAAGTTGGTTTTTCACATACCGGAATGCTGTTATCTTTTCATATCTCCATTGTTTATACAGGTTTTTGGAGGGAGGCTCACACATTTCATCACTCGATGACATTTTTTTCAGGAAAAAATCACTATATATTGACATACGGTCAACGTGGCGATTTGTTTTTCAATTAAAATTTATCATTACTGTGGCGCCTGTATGTTTACCGCTCAGTTCCCTCCAAATAGTCGAAAATCAATCACAGCTGTTATGTATACATAGATATAAGCAAAGATAGTGGGAAAGAACACCCAATCGCGGCAATGCTAAGCTTATCCATGGAGTGGAT
>MVJL01007660.1:0-16956 GCA_002156465.1 Macrocentrus cingulum
TGCTAAACAGAGATTATTACATTACCTGCTCGAATAACTCAAGTAATTCTTGACTACTCTGATCCACCACCACTTCGTCGACATTAATTATCGATGAGAGGCAAGGTATCGATTGTTCGGATTGTGCGGAATGTTTATCTTAAGATTGTAATAATGCATTGACAGTATCTTCGAGCTCTCTACCGATTTTTCCTTTTATGCAGCGAAAATAATCAGTCAATATACATCTTCGTGCATGTCGAACATAATCCTGCCACTTTCCGGAAACCTGCGCCAGAGATTGTAATAATGCATTGACAGTATCTTCGAGCTCTTTACCGATTTTTCCTTTTATGCAGCGAAAATAATCAGTCAATATACATCTTCGTGCATGTCGAACATAATCCTGCCACTTTCCGGAAACCTGCGCCAGAGCTTTATTCCATGTTCCAGTAGTACTGTTCTTAATCAGTCAATATACATCTTCGTGCATGTCGAACATAATCCTGCCACTTTCCGGAAACCTGCGCCAGAGCTTTATTCCATGTTCCAGTAGTACTGTTCTTATCATAACAGTGCCCGTACCCAACATGCTTGTCAAAATACGGCTTGCAATCTGCCCACACCTGTTCAATCGCATTGTATTGCGGATGATATGGTGGCAAGACATAACAGTGCCCGTACCCAACATGCTTGTCAAAATACGGCTTGCAATCTGCCCACACCTGTTCAATCGCATTGTATTGCGGATGATATGGTGGCAAGCGCAGTACTTTGTGATCAGTTGATTCCTTCAGCAATTCATCGACGAAATATTTTTTGGGCTTTCGATTTTGTTTGGCTAGTTCCAGGAGTACTGCTCGAGTAGCAGTACTTTGTGATCAGTTGATTCCTTCAGCAATTCATCGACGAAATATTTTTTGGGCTTTCGATTTTGTTTGGCTAGTTCCAGGAGTACTGCTCGAGTCATGGCTTTGTCAAATTCAATATTGTTGTCTGCCAGCCAAGTCTGGAGTTCCTCCTTGAGCCATTGTGAAGTCGGCTGCTGAACCATCTAGTGGGTCAAAAAAATACAATGTATGAATTATATTTCTTTCAAATGGGACATAATAATATAAATAATTATGGTAGTACACTCACCCCCACTGAATGATACGGTGCATTATCCATAATGATAAAGCTAGGCTCAGTCAAATTTGGCACTAGCTGATCTGATAACCATTTGTGGAACATTTGATAATCCATGTCCCCATGATAATCATCATGGATGGCAGGATTATTGTTGCTCATTAAAAACAATGATGCACCTGGAACGAAGCCATTTTTCCCACCGGCGTGTAATACAATGTACCGACATCCTTTGGTTGATCGCCTGATCGAAACGCTGCGTACATCGCCATCTTGCCAATCTTTAGCTCGTCCTGTGCCAGCCACAAAAGTCCAAGTTTCATCTAAATAAATTTCTGATAGAGGATTTTCAGACCGATAATTTTTCATATAATTGATTAGAAATTGTTCTTTCTTGAGAAGCACATGAGGCTGCTAAACGACGAATCTGATACCATTGCGGTATTCAAATTTAAAACCTAGATCTTGCAGGACCTTCCGAAGTGTGTCACGTTTCCCCCTGAAATAAATGCGTCTGGCTCTGTAAAATTCAAAAACAGATTTTATACAAAATCTCAAGACCAATTAAAAGCGTACATCGCCATCTTGCCAATCTTTAGCTCGTCCTGTGCCAGCCACAAAAGTCCAAGTTTCATCTAAATAAATTTCTGATAGAGGATTTTCAGACAGATAATTTTTCATATAATTGATTAGAAATTGTTCTTTCTTGAGAAGCACATGAGGCTGCTGAACGACGAATCTGATACCATTGTGGTATTCAAATTTAAAACCTAGATCTTGCAGGAAGATTAGAAATTGTTCTTTCTTGAGAAGCACATGAGGCTGCTGAACGACGAATCTGATACCATTGTGGTATTCAAATTTAAAACCTAGATCTTGCAGGATCTTCCGAAGTGTGTCACGTTTCCCCCTGAAATAAATGCGTCTGGCTCTGTAAAATTCAAAAACAGATTTTATACAAAATCTCAAGACCAATTAAATGACTTCCGAAGTGTGTCACGTTTCCCCCTGAAATAAATGCGTCTGGCTCTGTAAAATTCAAAAACAGATTTTATACAAAATCTCAAGACCAATTAAATGATAGACTCACTTGATTTCTGCGATTAGTTGATTCAGGGTGATCGAACGACCTACAAACAAAAAAACAGATTTTATACAAAATCTCAAGACCAATTAAATGATAGACTCACTTGATTTCTGCGATTAGTTGATTCAGGGTGATCGAACGACCTACAAACATATAGACATATTAATTACAGATAAAAACAATAGTTAATCGACAGATGAAAACAAGGAATAAGAACCAATTAAATGATAGACTCACTTGATTTCTGCGATTAGTTGATTCAGGGTGATCGAACGACCTACAAACATATAGACATATTAATTACAGATAAAAACAAGAGTTAATCGACAGATGAAAACAAGGAATAAGAATAATTCACACAAGTCGTCTATTACTCTATAAATCAGCTTGAAACGTGATTTTCGTTTAATTAAGATTTTAATGCGGACGCAATTTTTCTACGTTATTATCTTGCGCAGGATTATTAGATGAATTTTCATGCAATAAGTACTTTATTAATAAAGTACCGTGACAAAGTAGATAAAAACAAGAGTTAATCGACAGATGAAAACAAGGAATAAGAATAATTCACACAAGTCGTCTATTACTCTATAAATCAGCTTGAAACGTGATTTGCGTTTAATTAAGATGTTAATGCGGACGCAATTTTTCTACGTTATTATCTTGCGCAGGATTATTAGATGAATTTTCATGCAATAAGTACTTTATTAATAAAGTACCGTGACAATTAATGCGGACGCAATTTTTCTACGTTATTATCTTGCGCAGGATTATTAGATGAATTTTCATGCAATAAGTACTTTATTAATAAAGTACCGTGACAAAGTATATATATATGACTTACATCTACGTTATTATCTTGCGCAGGATTATTAGATGAATTTTCATGCAATAAGTACTTTATTAATAAAGTACCGTGACAAAGTATATATATATGACTTACGCTCGTTACAGAAGTCGTAAATAATGTCCCTGATGGCGCCCTTCGTGGCGTCATTGATGTTCCGAAGACGCTTTTCTCGTGGACGTTCTCTTCCAGGAGTCCTTAGAACCCCACCCGCTCCGACAATTTTCACATATTACCTTCGTGGCGTCATTGATGTTCCGAAGACGCTTTTCTCGTGGACGTTCTCTTCCAGGAGTCCTTAGAACCCCACCCGCTCCGACAATTTTCACATATTTCCTCACGGATTTTGTGCAAATTCGCAGACTTGCAGCGACTCTTCCACTAAAGGAAATCCTTATTACTTTAAAAATTGCATCATCTTTGTAAAATGCCATTGTCACGAATGGGCATAATCGACAGATAAGAATTTTTAACAAATAAATACATAATGACACATTATTACTTTAAAAATTGCATCATCTTTGTAAAATGCCATTGTCACGAATGGGCATAATCGACAGATAAGAATTTTTAACAAATAAATACATAATGACACAGGATTTGAAAGTGGCACAAGAAGTCTTCCAAGTTGTCGTTCTCTGTCACAAAATTGATATGACGAATAAATTGAGAATTGTTGTTGGTGGGTGAAACTTCGTCCATGTTTATTACCGGTTTTATTATCCCAATCAACAAATACGCGCGCTTTTTTAGGAGATTCGTTCGTATATTTTTTACGCATTTTGGATATGTTAAGGCACCTCTAATTCATATTAAAATTGTATGTCATCAGCTACAAAATAACAATTGTGTAAAAAGTTCGACGCAGAAATGAAACTTGTCAGGACACGTTGCTGCATGCATGGCCCTTTGTCTTTTGTTTGAGAGAGAGAGATACAGAACAATAGTGCCTCTGTATCAATATATATCCATATATCGATTGCGATTGGGCCGTAGCTTTGGCGCGTGACTTTCAAAATCCGGTCGTCAACCATAAAATAACAATTGTGTAAAAAGTTCGACGCAGAAATGAAACTTGTCAGGACACGTTGCTGCATGCATGGCCCTTTGTCTTTTGTTTGAGAGAGAGAGATAACAATAGTGCCTCTGTATCAATATATATCCATATATCGATTGCGATTGGGCCGTAGCTTTGGCGCGTGACTTTCAAAATCCGGTCGTCAACCATAAAAAACAATAGTGCCTCTGTATCAATATATATCCATATATCGATTGCGATTGGGCCGTAGCTTTGGCGCGTGACTTTCAAAATCCGGTCGTCAACCATAAAAATTTTCATAAAAATGTCGCCTTGAAAAAATTTTTTTTCACGCTACTTTGCAGTAATTAAAGAAGTATAAAAGAATTTATAATTTCTCAAATCCACATCCCAGAAAAGATTCTGTCAATCGATCGATGTTTAAGAAGAAAAATCCAGACGTATTTTTTTATGTTATGATAAAATTATTTTGTCTTCGAATTTTTGAACAGTTATCAATTAAGAAATTCAATCACACTTTTTATAAAAATTTTATTATTGTTTATTATTTCAAGTACAATTTTCGCCTTGTGCCACATCGCCGGCTTGTTTTTCAGCTCAACATTGATTGTCCTCATGATTTTTATTCGTTTTAGGTCACCAATACGTAAAATAATTCGACTGATCGTGTCGCTCGACACGAGCTTGACATTTCAGCTCAACATTGATTGTCCTCATGATTTTTATTCGTTTTAGGTCACCAATACGTAAAATAATTCGACTGATCGTGTCGCTCGACACGAGCTTGACGATCTGCGTGGTTATCGTAACTTTCGAGTCTACTTTAATCGACGAGAACTTGATTGTTGTCATCAGAACTTTGGGGTTGTTGCAGACTAAGCAGGGCTCGCTCTCCAAATAGTAGCCATCGAGCTCGACAAATTGTGCCAGGACAGTGTACAAATTTGCGCTGGGATGGTGGGCTAACATTTGATTTTGCGCGTGGAACACCGACACCGCTTGCTCCATGTACGAATGCATTTTCTTACTCGGATCCGAGGTCTTGAGGGAGAAATATCCCAATAGATCGACAAACTGCGCGGCCTTGCGTCCGTACGCCGGCAAAAGTAGTCACAGGCGCCACAAGAGATCAAGCAGCGCTTCCTGGTTCGCGTGACAATTGTTTTTGTAGATTGCCAAAATATAAGCGAATGGTGCTTGCCACCGTATATTATTATTAGTCTCCAGCAGGAATGTCTTGATGAATTTAGTCAGCAGTGCCAGCGAGACTTGCTTTTGTATCTGTCCTTCGAGAATAACGCACTGAGTCTCCTCGAATTTTGCCTCAATGTCCGAATACTCGGATTTGGCGCGTAAACGTCGTTCCTTCGAGTTTGCTGCAGACTTGGAGTCCTTAGTCTCGGTGTCCCGGGGTTTGGTAGTCGAGCAGATGGCGCATTGGGGCAGCTGGAGGACCGTGGGGCTCACGCCTTCATCGAGAAACGTTGATCTCTGTGGTGTATGGCTTGTCCATTTGGAGTTGCTTTACGAGCACGAGCAGGAGACGCTCGACACTGGCGCGATCGCGCTCTTCCTGGCCCACGTGTGAGGTTATCCTGAGCAGCACTTGCATTACTGGAATGGAAAGCACGCCGGAGACGTTGGTTATCTTGCAAATAGAATTTGTGAATTTTTCTTTACCTTGAACGGCCCTGAAGCAAGTCCTCCTAGTGCAGATCCTTTTCACGCGTGAAGAAAAACGATACGTACCCCATTTGTCTCTGTTGACATGTTTTGATTGGAAAGTGAGGTTACGTTGCCACTGATTGGCCCTACTTTCTTACGCGTAGCAAAGTCCTTGAATCATCTGGAAGTGCGTTGTTCGGTCACTCGTAAAACTGTAGGCCGATTGACGTCACTACCATCGGCCAATGAAACACGAAAACCCCCTTCTCCCATACTCGTAGGGAAAGGGTAAACAGGCTATACCCTTCGACACTTGACTTCTTTCGCCAGTCGGACTGTATTTTCGGCTTGTATTTTTTCAACAGTAACAATACAAGAATAAAAACTTTTTATGACTTTTTATTAAAAATAAAATGTCACAAGAGTAAAAAAAACACTAATCAATGACCGATCGTGTTCTATATAGTTAATTACCGCTCAACAAGTTTTAACGATAAACTGTGCAAAGAATAAAGTTTTGAGGCATTTAGAATAAACGATAATTAACCTATAGAGTCACTTTATAGGAACAATATCAAGTGAATCTTGTTTGTTTTAAACTCGTTTATAAGCGAGTGTTTGAGGTTTGATGCACTCGAAAACGCCGTTTTTCTTGCTGTCTGAAAAAGTAGACTCACTTTCAAACTTTCCCGCCAACAATGGCGGCTTGAGCGGCGCAAGCGTAGAGTGAACGCGCCTCTCGCTCGCCTTTGCTTCTCTCTCTCTCTCTCTCTCTCTCTCTCTCTCTCTCTCTCTCTCTCTAATCAAGTTGGTCGACAAGAGTTAATCAATTCTTTGTCTGTCTGACAAAATCGAGGAGTTATACATACCTGGAAAACCATCCATCAAATCTGAGGTCTGTCACGAGTTTGGAGATATATCCTGGTTCTACTCGTACCCAAATTCTGGCACAAAATTGACATCTCTTGCAAATTCAACCTTTTGGCCATCAGCGCGTGCCATAACCTCACTCAACGAGTATCTCAACATCATCCCCGAGGAAAGAATATCTGTCGTAATCGTTGTGTGCAAGAATGCATGTGATGTGTGGTAAAATTGATTGTAAAATCACAGGTAATCTCTATCCTTTTACTTTATTTTTTTTGTAATTCTAACCTCACTAATTTGATGAGGCTATTTGCCTCATGTTGTATCAAATTTAAATTTTGTTCTTTTTCTACGCTTATAAGTTAATTTCCATCAATTCAAATCCTAAACTATTAATTTTTGTTTTCTAACTTTAAATATATTATTATTGTTTACATGATAAGTTGTCATTATTCAATTCTCGATCCTAAGCGAGTCCTCACCCACGTCCACCTAGTCTGGCAGTTATTTTCTCTAATTGAATTATCAAACACTTGCACATATGTTTCCGTCAGTCACAGATTTCGATTTAATTATCTTCCGATTCTTACAATTAACCCACTCATCTGGAAAATAATACACGCTCCTTTTGCACAAAATCTGCAAATTTTTTATCAACCGAAAGAGCCTTTTTTTCTTAATTTTATCAATTCAAGTGAAAGTGGTTATTAATTCGCACTTAGTCATAAACCGGCACAGTCACCCTAAACTAACGAGTTTTTTTTGTATCGAATCGTCGTGAGTAGATTAAAATTAGTTGGATATCTTAAAATTATATTATAAAGTATTATAATTATGAATTAAAGTAATAAATTAAAGTATTAAAATTATAAATACCCAACGTAGACAATACACCACGGAATATTCTCAAATTGGTGAAAAAAATTCAGACATAACCTGTACAAAACTGACCTTGTTGGATTAGTTGAATATATTGCAGGCACAGGAGAATACGGCGCAGATGAATATTGTGCCTGTACGATCCACTAGATACACTGACACTTGGATTAGTTGGATACTGCTTTTATTGTTTTGAAAGTTGAAAATCCACAAGAAATTTTTTTGCTGCTGCACACGTAGCTGACTGCCACACCCAAGCGTGTGTTTGGCTCACCGTACACGCCTTGGTGGCGGCCGTCGGTAACAGATAATGCGCTCACAAACTTCTACCCTACGCGCGGGAAAAATGGATAAAATTTTTTTAATTTGCGCGCGCTCGGAGAAATTGTTTGAAAAATCGGATTTTTAAATACTTTATCGGTTATAACTTGAGGTTTAATGTGTTAAAGATAAAATTTTTATGATTTCATCGCTTCTGCTGCAATATTCGCAATACATTTTCGTTCGATTAAATTTGTAATCTTTGTGCGCTTGGAAAAATTGATAAAAAAATTGATTTTTCACAATTTATTGCTTATAACTTAAAGTTTTATGTTTTAGGAATGCGATTCTTATGATTTCATCCCTTCTACTGCAATATTTACGATACATTTTCGTTCCATTAAATTTTTTAAGTTTGCGTGCTTGAAAAAATTGCCTAAAAAATTGATTTGCCAATAGTTTATTATTCATAACTTGGAGTTTAACGAGTTGAAAATGCAATTCCTATAGTTTTATCGCTTCTGTTAGAATATTTGGAACACATTTTTGTTTGCGCGCTTGGAAAAATTGATGGAAAAATTGATTTTTCACAATTTATTGCTTCTTACTTGAGGTTTTATGTTTTTAGAATGCAATTCTTATGATTGCATCGTTCCTACTGCATCATTTACGATACATTTTCCCATTAAATTTTTTAAATTTTTGTGCTCGAAAAAATTGTTTAAAAAATTGGATTTTTAAATAGTTTATCAATTATAACTTGAGGTTCAATGTGTTGAGAATGCAATCCCCATTGATTTATTGCTTCTGCTAGAATATTTGGAACACATTTTTGTTCGATAAAATTTTTTAAATTTGCGACCGCTCGGGGACATTGTTTGAAAAATTAGATTTTTAAATATTTCATTGATTACAACTTGAGGTTTAATGTGTTAAGGATAAAATTTTCGTGATTTCATCACTTCTGCTGAAATATTTGGAATACATTTTCGCTCGATTAAATTTGTAATCTTTGCACGGTTGGAAAAATTGATGAAAAAATTGTTTTCTTGTAATTTATTGCAATTTTTATGATTTCATCGTTTCTACTACAATGTGTACGGAACATTTCCGTTCCATCAAATTTTTTAAATTTGCGTGCTCGAAAAAATTGTCTAAAAAATTGGATTCTCAAATAGTTTATCAATTATAACTTGGGGTTCAATGTGTTGACAATGCAATTGCCGACAGTAACACTCATTTCAGCTCCGGAAAATCAATGGGTATTTTTTTTATTAAATTAAATTTAGATTTATCTAACTTATATTGTTTGAACGTTACCCTAAGTTTAAAACAAAAAAATCGGTGCCAGCCTTGAGAAGTAATTATTCAAGGTGTGGGCAATAAATTAATATTTTTTTGGTGATAAATAATTTAATTAAAGTTTAAAACAAAAAAATCGGTGCCAGCCTTGAGAAGTAATTATTCAAGGTGTGGGCAATAAATTAATATTTTTTTGGTGATAAATAATTTAATTATGGAATGATAAATTCAGCTGCAGGTTTTTGCTTAGTTACGCCAATGCTCGTCTAACTCCTCATGTCATCCAGCCAATACAAGGTCTATGCGAAGTGTCTAAGGTGCCAGCCTTGAGAAGTAATTATTCAAGGTGTGGGCAATAAATTAATATTTTTTTGGTGATAAATAATTTAATTTTGGAATGATAAATTCAGCTGCAGGTTTTTGCTTAGTTACGCCAATGCTCGTCTAACTCCTCATGTCATCCAACCAATACAAGGTCTATGCGAAGTGTCTATGGGTTTCACCCTGGAACACAATTGAAGAGGGCCCTATTCAGACACAATATATATGTGCATGTCAAGCATGTGTACCCGAGTCTGCTGTATTCATCTAAAAATACATTCGTTCAGAAAAGGAGAACACAATTGAAGAGGGCCCTATTCAGACACAATATATATGTGCATGTCAAGCATGTGTACCCGAGTCTGCTGTATTCATCTAAAAATACATTCGTTCAGAAAAGGGGGAGATGGGATCATGGCATAGGTTGTCGCTCAGAGCATGTCAAGCATGTGTACCCGAGTCTGCTGTATTCATCTAAAAATACATTCGTTCAGAAAAGGGGGAGATGGGATCATGGCATAGGTTGTCGCTCAGTTCGATTTAGAACAGCGTCTGAGTGAGTCGAAAATTTTTCAACTGCGTTTGGTTGGTTCTACTTTAAAACTAACCGTAATCCAGCCAATACAAGGTCTATGCGAAGTGTCTATGGGTTTCACCCTTGAACACAATTGAAGAGGGCCCTATTCAGACACAATATATATGTGCATGTCAAGCATGTGTACCCGAGTCTGCTGTATTCATCTAAAAATACATTCGTTCAGAAAAGGAGATGGGATCTTGGCATAGGTTGTCGCTCAGTTCGATTTAGAACAGCGTCTGAGTGAGTCGAAAATTTTTCAACTGCGTTTGGTTGGTTCTACTTTAAAACTAACCGTGAATGATTAAAAATGAAAGATTGTTTTATTTGTGATAAACCGCTCCATGACGAAAATGCAACAGTTGTGAAAAAAAAATAAAACTAACCGTGAATGATTAAAAATGAAAGATTGTTTTATTTGTGATAAACCGCTCCATGACGAAAATGCAACAGTTGTGAAAAAAAAACGGATTGAAAGTCTTCGAAGAGCTAGTATTCAAAAATGGGAGAAAGAACATGAGTTTCTCTTGACACACGTAGAAGAATTAAGGCACCACTTTAAAACTAACCGTGAATGATTAAAAATGAAAGATTGTTTTATTTGTGATAAACCGCTCCATGACGAAAATGCAACAGTTGTGAAAAAAAACGGATTGAAAGTCTTCGAAGAGCTAGTATTCAAAAATGGGAGAAAGAACATGAGTTTCTCTTGACACACGTAGAAGAATTAAGGCACCGTAAAAAAAAACGGATTGAAAGTCTTCGAAGAGCTAGTATTCAAAAATGGGAGAAAGAACATGAGTTTCTCTTGACACACGTAGAAGAATTAAGGCACCGTAACATTTATTTTAGAAATTTAATTCCTCATATTTTAGAAAAATCACCATTGCCTTGATTCCATTATGACAAAACCTTTTTTAGTTGGATATCTTTATATTTTTATATATCTCTTTATTTTTAATAGAGGTCAATAATAATTTGATAATAAGTTAAATGAACATAATAAATAGTATTCCAATATTTTTACTATTAACCAGTATCTCATTATTTCGCATGTGAAGAAAAAAAATCACGCTGCGTTTATTTTTTATAAAAACAAAATAATAACTTTTTTTTTATATTAGAGTCCACGCATTGGGCCTGAAAAATTATACTGACGGAAGAGCCATCAAAGCTTCCCTCAAACGAAAAAGTCTAAATAATAACTTTTTTTTTATATTAGAGTCCACGCATTGGGCCTGAAAAATTATACTGACGGAAGAGCCATCAAAGCTTCCCTCAAACGAAAAAGTCTTGATGAATTACAAGCGACTCTACCGTCAACATTATCGTCACAGTCATCATCGCCACGCCGGGATGCTGAATTTTTTGAACCGCCAATCGATGTTGTTGCGCTGAAAAATAAATGCTTCATCTGCGTGAAAGAAATTACGGCCTGGAATGGATTGAAAACAATAAGAATTTTTTGAACCGCCAATCGATGTTGTTGCGCTGAAAAATAAATGCTTCATCTGCGTGAAAGAAATTACGGCCTGGAATGGATTGAAAACAATAAAAAAAAAACCAAATATGGCCTTGCCCGAGATGTAAGGTAGATTTTATTTGTATAGGTTTAATCTACATTGAAAACGATTAAAAATGCAGAAAATAAAAATGTAGAAGGTCATTTTATGGCCTTGCCCGAGATGTAAGGTAGATTTTATTTGTATAGGTTTAATCTACATTGAAAACGATTAAAAATGCAGAAAATAAAAATGTAGAAGGTCATTTTAAAGATAATTTTGTAAGCTTCAAGATGCTTTTTTCAAAAATGAGCTATCTGTTATCATTCGCAAGCTATTCCAAAAAAAAATGTAGAAGGTCATTTTAAAGATAATTTTGTAAGCTTCAAGATGCTTTTTTCAAAAATGAGCTATCTGTTATCATTCGCAAGCTATTCCAAAAAAAAGTCACGATAATAGCGTTTTTAACGATTTTTGAAATTTTAAATGGTCACCATTTCTAAACTAACTGACTGATATGGCTCAAATTCGAACTCGTTAAAGTCACGATAATAGCGTTTTTAACGATTTTTGAAATTTTAAATGGTCACCATTTCTAAACTAACTGACTGATATGGCTCAAATTCGAACTCGTTCAAGGTAGTGACCCAAATAATGAGTGTATAAAATTTCATTGAGATCGGTTAATTACTTTGGCAGCTATTGTTATTAATAATAATTTTTATATAAACTCGTTCAAGGTAGTGACCCAAATAATGAGTGTATAAAATTTCATTGAGATCGGTTAATTACTTTGGCAGCTATTGTTATTAATAATAATTTTTATATTTGCGTGAAATTTGATTATGTATTATGAAATTTTGTGAACACAAGAAACCTAATCATAGAACGTTTGGTTCTACGGATTAGTTTGATAATAATTTTTATATTTGCGTGAAATTTGATTATGTATTATGAAATTTTGTGAACACAAGAAACCTAATCATAGAACGTTTGGTTCTACGGATTAGTTTGATGAAAAAAGTTTATACAGAAATGGCGATTTACGTGGAAAGCTTATGCATATCCCTACAATAATACACCTATATATACACCTATATTTATACAAAATGTTTGTAAAAGTTTATACAGAAATGGCGATTTACGTGGAAAGCTTATGCATATCCCTACAATAATACACCTATATATACACCTATATTTATACAAAATGTTTGTCTTATTTACAAAAAATCTATATAGAAAATCATCTTTTGCCCATCAGGTTGCCAAACACACAAAAGCGCACATAAAAGTTAGTTTAAGCAAAAAAGTTATAATTATTTACAAAAAATCTATATAGAAAATCATCTTTTGCCCATCAGGTTGCCAAACACACAAAAGCGCACATAAAAGTTAGTTTAAGCAAAAAAGTTATACAAAAATAATGCGTTCAAAAATACTCATCTAAAATTGAGCTTATATACAAACAAAAACCATACACAAATATCGAAAAGTGTAGAAAATACAAATCACATTTATACAAAACAAAAATTGTTGTTCAAAAAGAGCACAAGTAAGAGAGTTAAAAAAAAACTTTATGTGGTAATCGAAAAGTGTAGAAAATACAAATCACATTTATACAAAACAAAAATTGTTGTTCAAAAAGAGCACAAGTAAGAGAGTTAAAAAAAAACTTTATGTGGTTTTAAGAAACCACGACGCAAGTGAAACTTTTATTGGATTGTTGGCGTTGGATTGTAGACATTCAACCGAGAATAGAGTTAAAAAAAAACTTTATGTGGTTTTAAGAAACCACGACGCAAGTGAAACTTTTATTGGATTGTTGGCGTTGGATTGTAGACATTCAACCGAGAATTTTTTCGGGAAATCATTCGATATAGGGTATACTACACGGTCAGCTGATGCTAACCATGGGCGCCGCCATATTGGTCTCTGCCGCGCGCCTTTCACTTTACCCCTACTCCGCGGCCGCCTGTAATGCGACATGACGGTCAGCTGATGCTAACCATGGGCGCCGCCATATTGGTCTCTGCCGCGCGCCTTTCACTTTACCCCTACTCCGCGGCCGCCTGTAATGCGACATGCGACAGACGGCCCGAAAGGTTCGGGGCGATAGAATAAAAGTTTCACTTTAAAAAAAATTTGCACTCGTTCTTTTTAGGTACCCTATGTTCTCCGCATACCCCTAAATTTATGATAAAAAATAAATAATTTAATGGGTAATATTTTCTCTATCCCGAATATAGAGTCACGTAAAACAATTTTTATTGTTTGAGTCATTGATCGACTTGTCTCAATAAATTGGACTATAGATTAAAGTTAAAGTTCAAAGTGTTTAAAGATTTTATTTCTTTTTCTTCTCGATCGAGGAGAAAAAGAATCACGACAATCTGCGGAATAGACGAAAGACCATTTTTGAACATCAAAATTGGGAACAATATGTATAAAAGCCTAGTGTATACGGGAGCAGAAAGGTCATACGTTAGTTTACAGGTACTTACGTACGATAAACAGGACTTGGAGAGACCCGTGATCTCACAGCTTATGCAAGAAAGAAGAAATTAGTCGCAGATATACTCTCGAAGAACCTGACCAAAAATTACGATTACACGGATGACGATGATCTCTTTACTTTGAATCCCGAGAATCCATGGTATGCCCGAATTCTGGAAAGCGTAAAAGCGATGCCTGAATGTTATCCAGAATATTCCATTGAAAATGAGAAGCTGAATAGACACATATACACCATACTTTAAATTTCGCAGAGCGAAGAAACCCATGGAAACTATGTGTGCCCGAAATCATGAGAGCCCGAATACTTGAAGAAGAATACGTGAGAATCACGATGCGCCGTCCTGCAGCCAACTGCAGGGCATTTCGGAATTGCTGAAGCGATTGCTTATATAGCAAATCGATACTATTGGCCAGGAATGCACTCTGATGTTGCGCGATATGTCAGAAGTTGTAAAAATTGCCAAGAATTTAAGCCTCAACAGTAGCAAATCGCGGGCAAAACGGGAGCCATCAATGCAACGAGGCCCTGGGAGATTATTTCTATTGATATCATCGGTCCTATGCCTCGTTTTTCGCAAGGACTTTCGTACCTCGTAGCGTTTGCGGATAAATTTACCAAATGGTCAGTATTCCATCCGACTACACAGGCAACGACCTCTTCGGTTGTCAAAATCCTTCAGGAATGTGTTATATTTAAACTAGCTGTTACCCGCCCGCTTCGCGTGGCATAAAATACATGCCAAGTGAGAGAAATATTAAATTGTATTATCTAGCTGCCTAATTATTTATTATGGACGGATTTTACGAAATTAACACCCCCTTAATTACTTAGGGTCATCGATTTACATGAGTTAAAATAATAAACAACACAGCTTTCCACATCACCATAGAGGTACTGTGTCATAAGATGCGTTCCCATTATTTTACATGGCGGGATCCCCAGTAGGCCTACACCATGGATCGACGTGAGTATCAAGCCATCAGGTTTAGAATTTGTTACACATATCAAATCCATATAAATATAGATTGGATATGAACAACTTAAACCTAGGCATCAATACTCAGTCGTGATAAAGAAGAAGACAGTAATTTGACTAATATTTTTTTTATTAACTAATTTTCAATAAACATTGGCTATAAATTTAAAACTATGAAGTTTTAAACATTTCTTGTTTTTATACTGTTATCATTCTTATAGTTTAAACATTTTTTTGATTACTAATTTTGAATATTAGAAACGTAAATTAAAATTCAAAAAACACATCGTTCATAGTTTTAGCTTTACAATATACCGGAAAACTATTAAAATATATTATTTTTATTATATATATTCTATTCCAGTCGATAAATCTATACAATCAATTAACAAAATTGTAAGCTTGATAATCATTTCTTTCGTAACCGTAAAAATAAATTATTATATATGGATAAAATATTGAAAATAATTGAAATAAAAACCAATTTAGTGGTAGATCCAAAAATTTTTTATAATTTGATTATTCATTGATTGGATTATTGTTTATTTTCTGATTCTGTAGATCTAATTTCACGAAATAATTATTAATATAATTAAAAATAGAAAATTAAATACTTAAAACTTCTTTATATACAACGTTCCTCGTTTTTCCCATTGGTTGAAGAATGACCAAGCTGTCAGGTGAACTTACTCTTGAGCATGCCACGTATAGTTGGCCATGAGAGAAACAGTCATTTCTTAAATCAATACCAACCATCTTTAAACTCTGCCCTTGTGCCTTATTAATCGTCATGGCATAACAAACTTTGACAGGAAATTGCAGACGTTTAAATTCGAAGTGGTAATCTGATGGAATTAGAGGAATCCTTGGAATGAATACAGTTATCGTCATGGCATAACAAACTTTGACAGGAAATTGCAGACGTTTAAATTCGAAGTGGTAATCTGATGGAATTAGAGGAATCCTTGGAATGAATACAGTTTCTCCTTCATATTTTCCGGTGAAAATCATAGCTTCAATGACATTTTTGTGTAAGACCTTGACTTGAAGCCTGGAACCATTACATAATTTTGGCGGATTTAAATTACTGAGCAATATTATTGGAGTGCCAATCTTGAGTTGAAGAACATGAGGTGGTATCCCTGGTGGATTGAGAGTGTGTAAGAACTCAATAGGGTAGTGCACAGCTTCTTAAATATTATTGGAGTGCCAATCTTGAGTTGAAGAACATGAGGTGGTATCCCTGGTGGATTGAGAGTGTGTAAGAACTCAATAGGGTAGTGCACAGCTTCTTCATCTTCCATTACTTTGTCCACCGATTCATATCTTACTTGCTCATTTGGCAGTTTCTCCAGCAAAAAGTTGTTAATACAATTGACTTGTTCATTGGTTGGTGCGAGAATAACTCTCTCCTTTAACCATGAACTACAATTGTCGCCAGCTTTGTCAATATTCGGGTATATTTTGTCAGTCAAGGTGATTAAATCTGGGACAGTTTCACAATTAATATAGGACACCTTTATTCTTCCATCTTCTTCAGGAATTTTGCCATCACCTATATCAATCAGTATTTTTGAAAACTCTTCTGCTTTCGAGTTTGACTGAAGATGAACACGCATATTAATAGTCAAAGATAGAACTTTGACCGAAGGCCATAAAATTGATGACTTGATACAGGCTTTAACTTCATCTGCACGTGTTCCTCGTGGCACAACAGGCAAAGTTTGTCGAAAGTCACCGGCCAAGAGAACAATTACTCCACCCATAATTCGGTCGCTACCTTTAATGTCTTGGAGCAGTCTGTTTAGAGCTTCAATACCATTTTTGTGAGCCATAGTGCACTCGTCCCAGATAATAATTTTTGCTTCTCGCAGCACATGAGCCATATCACTCTGTTTAGAGATGTTACAAAGTGGAGACTCAGAATAACCTAAATTGAGAGGTAATTTAAAGGCAGAATGAGCTGTTTTACCTCCGTCTATCAAAGTCGCAGCAATTCCTGAAGAAGCAA
>MVJL01007663.1:0-61604 GCA_002156465.1 Macrocentrus cingulum
GTCTCTGAGAATATTCATTTTATCTGATTTTTACATATTTGGCTTTTTCTCGAAGACCGATTGGTTTCAAAAGCTGAAACTCTCAGGATCTTAATATCTTATTAGTACCTAAAAATCCCCGCAGTATCAAGTCGATACCTTTCGGGGGCAAATTCACCATGCTTATACCCCTAGGGCCTTTGTTCAAATATGACCATTTCTCGAATCTGATCTAATTCGATCAAATTTGCACAAACCAAATTAAATTTGATCAGATCAAATCTGAACAAATTTGAGCGTTTTTTCCCGGGTAGATATACTACTGCTGTAAGTGCGATGAGAGTAGCATTTATAAACAAACTATAATTTAAAAAATTTTCAATGAAAGGGCAAGTAGAATAATTTATAATTGCACAAGATATTCAATAAAACTATTGCAAGCAGCACAATAATGAACAAACATAACTTCTCAAGCCAGCTATAAGTGCAGCAACTGTTCACGTCGCATCGCGCGGTTGTCAAATTTCAAATATTGGCTTCCCTTGGATGCTGATTGGTCCTCAAGATAAATAGCGCATTTAGCCACAAGTAGTCAAAAAAATACCAATAAATGCGCTTTTCTATGATAAATAATTAAACGAAATATCCAACTAACGTTAAAGGTACTTAAAAATAATAATTTAACTTTTCAAGAAGTTAAAAAAAAATTTGTGAAAATTTATATATGGACATGATTTGACCGCGCAGTCCAGTATACATCCTTAAACGCAGGAAAGTATCTGGTGTAGTGATGTGGAATGATCGTCATTTTTGTTTTCTTTCACGTCACACGTCAATTGATGGTCAATTGACGTCAAATCCGATTTTTGCGACTTTTCTGAATAAAAATGACCGTCAATTTTTTTTCGGTCAGTCTGTTGTTATTTTGTTATTAAACGACACCAGAAATAGACACAGGGTTGGATAAATCAGCACTTTATTAGGCAAAAGTAAAGAGAGCCCGCAGGCTGAACAAAGAAAACAGTAAGGCACAGGGTCTACACACGCAAAAACAGGGAAAGAAAGAGAGAGGAAAGGAAACATACCGGCGCACACGCATTACCCGCGGCAGGCACACACACAAAGTTTTGTTCAACATTCTCAACACTCCCACTTTAGACAAACTTCACAAACAATACTCTCATTTCCCATTGACCACTAGCTTATCTCTAAAACACTCAAATTTCACTCTAGCCAAAGCTTTGGTACAAATGTCAGCCAATTGCTCGTTTGTCCCTACATACTCCAAAACAAAAACCTCTTTCTCATACAAGTCCCTGACAAAATGATACCGCGTGTCTACATGCTTGGTTCTTTTGTGGAATTCAGGATTCTTTATTAGCTTGATTGCACTCTGATTGTCGATAAGGAGTACCGGCTGTAACGGCCCGATGCTCAACTCCTTCATCAGCCTGGTCAGCCAGACCAACTCATTTGCAGTCTCACTGGCCGCTACATACTCCGCTTCTGTAGTGGATATGGCAACAGATCTCTGTTTCTGAGATTCCCAGGAGATTGGTGCACTTCCCAGCATCACGACAAAATCAGTGACGGACTTCCGATCCAATTTGTCTGAGGCGCGATCCGCATCACTGTAGAAGTCGATGCTCGTCAAGGCCCCTCTCTTGTATAAAATCCCGTAATCCATTGTGCCTTTCAGGTATTTAAAAATCCTTTTTACTGCGTTCCAATGGATTTTCCTCCGAGATTGTGCATATTGGCTCACCATGCCAACCACAAAAGCGATGTATGGCCTCGACACCTTGGCCAAAAACAACAGGCTCCCAACTGCTTCCTTATAGGGTACTCTCTCCGAGACAAACTCGCTCTCCTCATTGTCGGGATCGAAATGTTGGTGCTGATCTGCTGGTATTGCAACTGCAATTGTTTCTGTCATGTTAAAACGCTCCAAAATTCGCGTCACGTAATGTGATTGATTCATCAAGATAGAGCCATCCTTACGAGTCGTAAATTTCATTCCCAAAAATAGGTCAAGCGGACCCTGATGCACCTCAAAATCCTTGGATAGATGTTCAAGCAGCTGGGCAATTCTCTTCTGATCTGCCGCTGCCATCAGACAGTCATCAATGTACTCAGCAACCATCAAAATTCCCTCAGTATGACGACGAATGAAGACACATGAGTCCGCCTCAGTTGCCTTCAACCCAAATTTTGTAAGGCTCTTCTTGAACTTATTGTACCATTGTCTTGCGGCTTGTTTCAGCCTGTAGAGAGCTTTCACCAGCGTGCAAACACACCCAGAATTATCATTAAATCCTTGAGGGTGTGCCATATAAATTTCCTCATCCAGATTACCATACAGAAATGCCGTGGTGATGTCAAACTGAATGATGTTCATGCCTCTCTCAGTGATCCTTGAGGGTGTGCCATATAAATTTCCTCATCCAGATTACCATACAGAAATGCCGTGGTGATGTCAAACTGAATGATGTTCATGCCTCTCTCAGTGGCGAGAGCGACAATGGTCCTCAAAGAAGTGTATTTTGCCACTGGGCTAAATGTTTCGTCAAAATCCACGCCTGGACGCTGAGTAAATCCTTTCACCACGAGTCTTGCTTTGTATCGTGTCACAAGAAGTGTATTTTGCCACTGGGCTAAATGTTTCGTCAAAATCCACGCCTGGACGCTGAGTAAATCCTTTCACCACGAGTCTTGCTTTGTATCGTGTCACTGTGCCGTTCGCAGCTCGCTTTATCTTGAAAACCCAGCGATTTCTCAGCAGCTTGGCATGCGGCGGTGGGTCTACCAAAACCCAGGTGCCATGTTTCTTAAGTGAGTTCATCTCTTCACCCATGGCTTGTTTCCATAATCCGGCTTGTTCACTCCGTACAGCCTCTTCAAACGTGAGCGACTCTTGTGACTCTGCCAAAAGTACCTCATGAAAATTGAGATAGTAGTCGTCGAGCCAGGCAGGCTGTCGCAGCTCATCCCTTTTTCGGAGACTATACCTGGTCTCAGGAGCATCATGTTCTTGCACAACATCTTCCGACATTCCAAAATCTAGGCCAATGAGATCCGGATGAAGCTTTTCGCATGTCTTATCTTCTTGAACGGGAGTGGCCGCCTTAATTCACATGTCCTTCAAGGTCGTTTTAACCTGTCCCATGTGTTGATGGCTCAACCTTTCATGCCAAAGGAGTAAATCCTTAGCTTGGGAGACGTGTGCCTGCACCGGTCCACAGTTGGCTCTGGTTCCTTCGGGCGAAATGATTTTAATTTTCATTTCATATAGGTTCCCTACCCTGGCTCCCACTGCAACTGTTGTCCTTCGTTTTATCAGGCTGCATTTTACTTGGTCTGTCACGACTTGCAGGCCTTTGTTCACTGCTGACGACACCGAGAAGAGGTTATACCGCAGATCCGGGACGTACAGAACATGAGTAAGATGATTCCGAGTCCATGTGTGCCCATTATACGACCAAATGTCTATCCGCCTTGACCCACACCGAGAATGGTGCGACCATCGCCAATTTTTACAGCAACGGAACCCTTGTCCGTGTAATTGACGAACCAATGGCGATTGGGCGACATATGTCGACTGGCACCCGAGTCGAGGAACCATGTATTGCAGCTTTCAGACAGTTCACCTGTAAAAATTGCAGATTGATCAGTCTCACAAATAAATGCTTCACCTCTGCTGCTGTCTTCATTGCCCTTAGGTTGGTCTGCCTTTTTCTTGCTGCGACAGTTGCGCTTAAGATGCCCCCTTTTTCCACACCCATAGCACGTGTAATTTTTCTTGCTGTCCTTTTCTTGCTTGGGTTTAGCAGCTTGTGCGGCCAGTGCACTGCTGGATGTTACCTCATGGGCGTTGACTCGTGTTTCCTCTATAGTGAGCCTAGCTGTGAGGTTGCCCAGTGTCCTTGAATCATCTGCAGTAGATTCCCAGGCGATCACGAAGTGTTGATATGTGCTCGGTAGAGTCATGAGTATTTTGGTCATCAGCATATTGTCTGAAACCGGTTCTCCCAACGTCTTCAGCCTGTGTGCTAGCTCTTTAATCTTGGAGATGTGCGTTACCAAGTTGTCAGCAGAGTCGTTGTCCAGCTTATACCACTGCTGTTGCAGAATATGGATTGAGGTTTCCGTTTTGTTCTCATATATCTCTGTCAATTTTGTCCACATTTCCGATGCCGTCTCGCAATTAATTATGTGTAACAATGCTTGCTCACCCACAGTGGTGACGATAATTTTTTGACCAAGAGCATCTTGTTTGTCCCACTTTTTCTCAGCGGCAGCATGTGCAGTTTATTCCGTTGCGCTTGATGATGAGTTGCCAGATGTGATCGTGGGTCTCAATTCCGTCCCAGAGACAATCCCCCAAATATCGCTGGCTTTCAGTAAAACACGAACCTGGAATTTCCAGACACCCCAATTTTCAGCGCCCTTCAACTTTGAAATCCTCACGAGATCGTTGTCCATTTTGTGGCGTTTTGCACTATTGCACGCGGCTGGCTAACCAACAAAATGCGCAGTTTCACGTCTGCGTAAGTCTTACTTATTCCTCAGTTCCCTTTTGCTTTCTATGTGTCTGGGCCCATAACCTGTTGTTATTTTGTTATTAAACGACACCAGAAATAGACACAGGGTTGAATAAATCAGCACTTTATTAGGCAAAAGTAAAGAGAGCCCGCAGGCTGAACGAAGAAAACAGTAAGGCACAGGGCCTACACACGCAAAAACAGGGAAAGAGAGAGAGAGGAATGGAAACATACCGGCGCACACGCATTACCCGCGGCAGGCACACACACAATATTTTGTTCAACATTCTCAACACAGTCAATTGACAGTCACAAAAAATCTGTTTGGAAAGCATCTAGATAGATGTAAATTGACACGTCAAATTTTTTCGGTCACATTTTTGGTCAAAAAAATAACCCAAAAAACTACAATAATTCCAACAATAACTGTGTACCATCTATATAGATGTGAAATGACGCGTCAATTTTTATCGGTCAATTTTTTGGTCATAAAATAAGTAAATAAGCTAAGAATTTTTTTAAATAACTTCTATCTAGATGTAAATTGACTAGTCAGATGTTTTTGGTCAATTTGTTCGTCGAAAACTAAATTGAGTGTCATAAAAAATTATCATTCAATAATCTCTAAAAAATTATCATTCAATAATCTCTATTTAGATGTGGAATGACCGGTCAATTTTTTTTAGTCAACGCAAAAACATAACCCACAAAAACTAGACGAATTTAAACAATATAATTGAATAACGTCTATCTAGATGTGAAATGACAGGTCAATTTTTTTTGGTCAGTTTTTTGGTTACAAAAATTTTAGGCGTATGTGTGATCATGCATATCCCAGCATACATCATTAAATATCTCGATGTATGTGTGTCTTTGCGTGCATACTGTTACTGGACAATTTTATACTGCGATAAACAATAGCTTAGTAAGCTTTTTTTCATTAAGCTTAATGTTATGCGTCTATATAGATGAGAATTGACCGGTCATAATTTTGTTGTCATTTTTTCGGTCACGCTTTCAAAATTTGTGAGCGTCATGAAATGACGCGTGATTGACCGGTCACAACTGTCGCTTGCATTACTAATCTGGTGTGCTTAATCATAACCAATTCCTATTTTACCGACAGCCGAGTGTAAATTATATTTTTAAAGGCAGGGGTCATCGCAGTCCAGAATTTCTTATTGACTGAGTAAACCAATCAGCAAATCGGGCGCTAAAATTTGAAAATACTACAGCCGAAAAAAATTATTGGCAAGCACGATTGTCGCCAAATTTTATTTACATCTTAATTAAACATTCTAATAATGACTGATGTAATCAATTGAAAGGTTATTCATCAAAATAGCGTGAGGGATAACTAAATTCACGTAATTTCTCATTAAAATAGGCAGTAAGTACCAATTGAAACGTAGCATAAACTTAAATATTGATATCCGTGAATAGCACATTAAGAGCACAGAATTTTAGTATAGAGTTTTTAAAAAAATATATAAATAATATGGTGTTCTCAGCCACATTGACAAGGTTTATAATTTTTTTTTTCTAAAATAATGGAGCATAAAAATTTAAAACAAATGTAATAAATAGCACATAAAAAGCACGAAATATTGACGGATTGTTTGATTTTTTTAATTAATTTTAATTGTGTGCTCAGCTGGCTCGATGGCGATAGATTTAAAGAGAGGAGCTTTATGAAGCAAGTGGACGCGGTTTTTGAGATAGCGGCGGAATCCCAAAAAAACGTGCTTCTTTTATTCGTAAAGAGTGAAATAATCGGAACAGCGCGTGATCAAATCGACGTTCATTGCAACTTAACTACGTGGCCGGAAATATCCGAACTATTGCTCAGCTTGTATCATAACAAACGGTCGTTTGATCAACTACTCAAAGAACTCAATAGTATCCACCAGTACTTTTAGGAAGACGTGACCCAATTTTACCAACGGTTAGAGGACCTTTCAGCCAGAGTCCTTGCGTTGTTCAAAACGATAATGTCAAAACTGAAGAGATCAAGGGACGTCACGCGCTTATCGAGAAAATCACGCTGAACCGATTTATCTATCACGCGCACCCCCAACTATCTCAAATGATGCGCTATCGACAATTCGACAATGTAAACGCTGCTTTTTCGGCTGCTGTGGCAGAAGAACGCGCGTTAAATCTAAAATACAGGAACCCCAAGTCTCAATACCAACCGTGTAAAATTTGCAAAAGGACCAATCACACGACCGAGAATTGTTATAAAAATTTTAACTCGCGACAAAATTCAACTAATTTTACGCCACAAAATCCACCTCGCAATATCAACTATGCGAGTCAAAATCAACCCAGGCAAACACCTAGTATGAACACTAATTATCATGCAAACGCGAACCATCACATTCCCAGAAATTTCAATCAAACAAACCAATCTCATTTAAACAATCATTCGAACTCAAACCTGAAACAATGTAGATATTGCAAAAAATACGGGCACGTCATCGAAGAATGTCGTAAACGACAATATGTAAACAATCAGCGCGCAAACAACGAAGCCTCCAACCACAATCATGGAGGTCATCAAAATAGACCATTTCGCAATGATGTAAACTATACACACCACCGCGAAATAAATAATATCGAAGATCGAGCAGGAACTCAACATCAACATACCCAAAATTTTAACTCTACTCAAGCGCTAACCACCTTCTGTGGCACTAACACACCTTTTACAAATAACGACCTCACATACCTCCTATCTGAATCGCCCCAGTCAAGGTCAGATGACCAAACGCTAAAACTATTAGTCGACACGGGGCCATCAACGTCGCTAATAAAAGCGACTAGTCTCCGAGAATACAACCTCATAAATAGAAACTCTCTCATGTTGAACGCAATCTCGACTAATAATCCATTAATCACGAGCGGAGAAACCTTCGTCAAGCTAATTATCCGCAATAAGAAAATTGAGCTCAGAACAAACATCATTGACTCACCCAATAATATACCCTTGATGGAATACTAGGGCAAGATTTTTTCAAAACATATAACTGCACAATCAACTATGCAGATTCTACAATCTCAATTGATTCTATACCTTTCCCAATACCTCTTCAGAGCAATACCCCGCAAAAACCCAACAAGGTGATTTGTTGCGCAAGAACAGAGACAATTATTCGAGCAGCTATAATAAATCCCTTATCTATCTCTGAAGGTGTCGTCAATAAACAGAACCTTTCAAATGATGCAAATCTATTAATTCCTCACTCTTTAGTGAAAATTGCTCGCGACAACACGGCTTTAATTACAGTAGTCAACAAATCCAATGAAACAAAGATCATATCGAGACCTAGTATAAATGCAGAACCTCTACCCGACAAACAAATTCGAATAATGAATATAAATGCGACAGAAAACCTCCAAAATCGTTCGAATTTACTTCGCACAAATCTTCGAATTGATCATTTAAATTCGGAAGAAGAAAAAGAAATACTAAACATCACTAACGAGTATAGTGATATCTTTCACCTACCGGGAAACGAGTTTACACAAACCAATCGTACTAATCACAAAATCATTACTACGGATGAAATACCTATTCACACAAAGAACTACAGATTCCCCGAAGTACATAAAGTTTAAGTACAAAGCCAAGTAGAAAAAATGTTAAAAAATGGAATTATTAAGCCTTCCATGAGTCCCTGGTCGAGCCCTTTGTGGATAGTCCCAAAAAAATTAGATGCGTCGGGAAAACAAAAATGGAGAGTGGTCGTCGACTATCGAAAATTAAATGAGAAAACAATCGGGGATGCTTACCCTCTACCCCTCATTGAGAAGATACTCGAACAGTTAGGTCACGCTGAATACTTCACTACACTAGATCTCGCTATTTCCTTCCACCAAATCCCAATGTACCCAAGGGATTCGCTAAAAACAGCATTTTCGATGCCTGAGGGTCATTTCGAGTTCATCTGAATGCCGTTTGGGCTAAAAAACGCCCCAGTGACTTGCCAACGAATGATGCAATCAGTCGTAACTGGACTACATCCGAAGCAGTGTCTAGTTTATTTAGATAATATCGTCGTTTTCTTGTCAAACCTTAAAGGTCATATGACAAAATTAGAACACGTGTTCAGTAAACTTCGAGAGAATAACCTAAAACTTCAACCGGATAAGTGCGAATTTCTGCGGCGGTCAATCCAGTTTCTAGGGCACGTAATATGTGGTGAAGGAATTAGACCAAACCCAAATAAAATCTCAGCTATGGAGGGTATGAAAGCACCACGTAATCAAAAAGGAATCAAAATATTTCTAGGGATGGTAGGCTATTACCGCAAATTTATTAAGAACTTCTCTAGCATCGCGAAACCCCTCACATCTCTCCTGAAAAAGGATAATCCTTCCCAATGGACAAGCGAACAAGAGCAAGCTTTTGTCAAGTTCAAGAAAATTCTAACCGAGAAGCCTCTTCTCCAGTATCCAGACTTCCAAAATCGATTCTTGCTTACTTGTGACGCGTCTAACTTTGGAATCGGTAGTGTTTTATCCCAAGTAAACGATGGTAAGGATCTTCCCGTTGCCTATTACTCTCGGACTCTCAGCAAAGCCGAAGAAAATTATTCTACCACCGAAAAAGAATTCTTGGCGATAGTCAAATTAGTCGAGCATTTTCGGCCTTACCTCTTTGATAAAGAATTTATTATATTCACTGATCATCGGCCACTCCAGTGATCATCGGCTCTTCAATTGTAAAAATTCATACGAGCATTTTCGGCCTTACCTCTTTGATAAAGAATTTATTATATTCACTGATCATCGGCCACTCCAGTGATCATCGGCTCTTCAATTGTAAAAATTCATATTCGCGACTAGTACGATGGCGGCTTAAGCTAGCTGAATACGAATACGAAATCAAATATAAGCCAGGCAGGGCTAATTCGAACGCAGACGGACTCTCTAGATTAAATAATGATAACCAGTTGCAACATGCAACTATGTTGAACGCACAGACAACCATCTATTTGACCTCGAACTAATTCGAACGCAGACGGACTCTCTAGATTAAATAATGATAACCAGTTGCAACATGCAACTATGTTGAACGCACAGACAACCATCTATTTGACCTCGACGCAGCACAACGCCGATATAAACTGTATAGTAACCTAATAAAATTATATCATTATCTTAATGGGGGAGGAGTCGTACACCCCGACTAGGATTAAGGAAAATAGTCAAATCATACTTTTAAGCTGCTCCTTCCTGTCCCTTGTACACTAATGTCTAGTGCAGATGTAAGGCACCTGTCCTTCTCTCCAAATATATAAATAAGGAAAATAGTCAAATCATACTTTTAAGCTGCTCCTTCCTGTCCCTTGTACACTAATGTCTAGTGCAGATGTAAGGCACCTGTCCTTCTCTCCAAATATATAAATCTCTGATACTGTCAATAATATTGTAAGCATTAACCCAACATTCATATTTGCAAATCCTTCCCACTCTGAAAAAGATCCCTTTCCAACTTCTTTGACACCAATTAGAATCTCCGTTATATGTTTGTAATCCCTACTCTTAACTCAACTTGACAATTAATGCACCTCTGTAAAAACTTAGTATTAAGAATAAAATGACACCAATTAGAATCTCCGTTATATGTTTGTAATCCCTACTCTTAACTCAACTTGACAATTAATGCACCTCTGTAAAAACTTAGTATTAAGAATAAAACTCACTTCTGGTTGAACCTTCAGATACCTCGTTCGTATTTTATTTTGCTCCTCTAACAACCTCGGGAATCCAACAGCCTAATGCCAAAAAGGAGTATCATTAAATGATTATGACCTTTGGGCTCGCTGATATCTTTATAAGGATGTAAATTAGAGAAATTTTGTTGAAGATCGATTTTATAACCAAAAAAAACGTTCTAGAAAATAAGTTTCTTCAAAAAAAATTTTATCTTCAATATTTCAGATGATATTGTAACTTCAAACAGCAAGAGAATTTTTCCTATACGTGCAGGTTCCTTCTGAAATAAGTTTCTTCAAAAAAAATTTTATCTTCAATATTTCAGATGATATTGTAACTTCAAACAGCAAGAGAATTTTTCCTATACGTGCAGGTTCCTTCTGGCATTAAACAATATACATATGTACTAATTCTACCTTTCTCTGATATCTGGTCATTGTCAGCTTCATTGAGTTTTTCTGTGTCAGTGCAGGTTCCTTCTGGCATTAAACAATATACATATGTACTAATTCTACCTTTCTCTGATATCTGGTCATTGTCAGCTTCATTGAGTTTTTCTGTGTCACGGGAGTCTGACAAATAAATAACAAATTATTACGTAATCAATAATAATTAAAGATCACATACTTCCTTCGATTAATTGAATTTTTTGTTTGTCAATGATTGTAGCTTTCAAATTTAAATTCTTTTGACCTTTAAAATAATTGGAAGAAAGGGCAGGAAAACTTTCGTCTTGATGTTTTATTTTTTTACCTCTATGTAGCTTTCAAATTTAAATTCTTTTGACCTTTAAAATAATTGGAAGAAAGGGCAGGAAAACTTTCGTCTTGATGTTTTATTTTTTTACCTCTCAGATCTTCGTTGGTATTCATTTTTTTGGTAAATTTGATATTTAATCTATTTGGTTTATAAATTGTGTCGATGTCGTCAATATCATCTTTGGATACCTCTCAGATCTTCGTTGGTATTCATTTTTTTGGTAAATTTGATATTTAATCTATTTGGTTTATAAATTGTGTCGATGTCGTCAATATCATCTTTGGTTGTAGAATAATCATCATCTGAAAATAAAATCTGTTAATTGTAGCTTTCAAATTTAAATTCTTTTGACCTTTAAAATAATTGGAAGAAAGGGCAGGAAAACTTTCGTCTTGATGTTTTATTTTTTTACCTCTGAGATCTTCGTTGGTATTCATTTTTTTCGTAAATTTGATATTTAATCTATTTGGTTTATAAATTGTGTCGATGTCGTCAATATCATCTTTGGTTGTAGAATAATCATCATCTGAAAATAAAATCTGTTATAAATAATCTATAAACTTATAGATTATGTGTAGCGATGTCGATGTCGTCAATATCATCTTTGGTTGTAGAATAATCATCATCTGAAAATAAAATCTGTTATAAATAATCTATAAACTTATAGATTATGTGTAGCGACGGGTTTATATTAAAAATACAATATTCGAGTATTTTGAATGTCTATTTGAAGGCTACTTACTTTGATGATTTGTGTCAATTTCACCACACGAATCTTCAGAAGAGCTGGAATATTGGACAAGACTCATTTTCGGCTGAGGATTTTGGATTATTGACCCAATATTTTTCTGTTTTATTTGCATCGAAGTTTTGTTTTTCTTTGATGTAACATCGACTTGACCAGAGTCACTGTCCCCACCAGAATCACGACATATAAGTACTGCAGTGCTAGCTTTAGGTCTGACGGTAGATGGACAACATTTTTTTGGCAAATCTCTTACTCCATCAGATTCACTGTCTTGATCAACCTTTTCCAAGGATTCGTCATCATCTGAAAAAGATTTACTGTGATAATTTTTAACTTATTCTATAGACTAAAATTTTGCCGTAAATGTACTACTATTCTCCATCAGATCACTTTGATTTTTTCTTGTATAATCAAGCGTGTTATCAGGTTCACTGTCTTCATCAGAATCGCTATCGATAAGTGTACGGATCCTAGCTCTCGGTTTGATGACTGACGAAGATAATTTTCCAAAATTAGTTTTACTGTACAATTTGGGACATGGACTTTTTTCTTGATTCATCAGCCGATTACAGATTCTGCGAGTTTTAGTTCCGTTTATTTTTTTATTTTTATTGATAGAATAATCTGGAAAAAATACAATTAATATATTTAAAAAAATTAACTTTATATACAAAAAAAAGAAAACAATATAACTCAATTTACAATGCATAAAAAAAAGTTCAACTGTATTTGCAAGAAAAAAAAATATTCACAATGAATCAAAAATTGTGATTTATTTTCACAGTATAAAAAAATTCAATTATATTTACGAAATAAAAAAAAAAACACTTAAGCTACAATTCACCAGAAAATTCCATTTTTATTACAGAACATAGAAAAAATCAACTTTATTAACAGAATGAAAAAAAAAATTTATTTCACATAAAAAATATTAAGAAATATACTATCGATATATTTTAAAAAATCAACTTTATATAGAAAAAAAAAGAAAACAATAAAACTTAATTTACAATGTATAAAAAAAATTCAACTCTATTTACAAAGAAAAACTATTCACAGTGAATAAAAAATTGTGGTTTATTTACAATGTATAAATAAATTCTAAATCTAATCTTATTATTATTATTATTTTTTTGGCAAAATGGCGTAAAGGGTGCTCAGTCGGTTAGACCATTGCACCCTGGCCCCACAAAGGGGGGGGGGGGAGGGGGGAGCTACGCCGCCTTGTTATCCTAACATTGGGTGAGCCCGGCCTCCTTCGCGAAGGCGATGAGGCAGCCGATGCAGAACCCATCCATGTTAGCGTCCCGCGCTGTCGGGACCTCGCCGAAGCACCGGCGCCGCGCGTCGTGCATTCCGACGCAGGTCCGCAGCATGTGTAGGGGATTATCCTAACATTGGGTGAGCCCGGCCTCCTTCGCGAAGGCGATGAGGCAGCCGATGCTGAACCCATCCATGTTAGCGTCCCGCGCTGTCGGGACCTCGCCGAAGCACCGGCGCCGCGCGTCGTGCATTCCGACGCAGGTCCGCAGCATGTGTAGGGGGTTTTATCCTCCATCCTAGACCACCGACAGTCGGGACCTCGCCGAAGCACCGGCGCCGCGCGTCGTGCATTCCGACGCAGGTCCGCAGCATGTGTAGGGGGTTTTATCCTCCATCCTAGACCACCGACATAGGGTCTCTCTGTTGCATCTGGCGTGTTTGCCCGTAAGCCAGTGGCCCGTCACGAGCCCTACTACGAGCTGGGTGTGTTCCCAGTCCCTGAAGACCCCCTTTATATAACCTTCCGGCGCGGGCCATAGGCACCGCACTCCGTGGTTGTTGGCTCCTTCCCTTGCTAGGGAATTCGCCTTATCATTCCCTTGGATTCCCGAGTGACCAGGTACCCATACCACTGTAAGTCGGTTGAATTGGGCCACTTCTGTTAGTGCTCCGATGCACCGACGGATCGTCTCCCCCGTGGTCACGCGTGCTTCCACGGCCTTAAAAGCACCCTTACTATGGCTGCATATGTAGAAGTGCTGGTTCCTGTATCCTCTGTTGAGGATTTCTTTGGCACAGAGCCAGATACCGCATAATTCAGACTGGAATACAGTGTTTAAGGTGCCGAGTGAGAGTGACCTCTCCGTTCTCGGTCCTTTACATCATATCCCTGCGCCGGTGCCCTTCGGGTTTTTGGCCCCGTCTGCGTACCAGACGTGCCCTCTGGGCCTCAGCGCCCGTTCTCTCGCTGCCAACTATACATTTCTGTCGGGATAGAGGACTTCGTAATTCTGACGGAAGGCGAAGCTAGGTGGGCATCGGTCGCCCTCCCTGGCCAGGACCTCTGCGAGACCCTGGCCGCTCCGGAGAACCGACGCGTGCCCGTAGCTCGCACTCTGCCATAAAGCTAGGTGGGCATCGGTCGCCCTCCCTGGCCAGGACCTCTGCGAGACCCTGGCCGCTCCGGAGAACCGACGCGTGCCCGTAGCTCGCACTCTGCCATATGCTATTGAATTTGAGGCGCAAGCCCGCTCTCCTAGCGTTCCCCTCCGCTCCAATGTGCGGGGGGGGAGAATTCGCCTTATCATTCCCTTGGATTCCCGAGTGACCAGGTACCCATACCACTGTAAGTCGGTTGAATTGGGCCACTTCTGTTAGTGCTCCGATGCACTGACGGATCGTCTCCCCCGTGGTCACGCGTGCTTCCACGGCCTTAAGAGCAGCCTTACTATGGCTGCATATGTAGAAGTGCTGGTTCCTGTATCCTCTGTTGAGGATTTCTCTGGCACAGAGCCAAGCGTGCTTCCACGGCCTTAAGAGCAGCCTTACTATGGCTGCATATGTAGAAGTGCTGGTTCCTGTATCCTCTGTTGAGGATTTCTCTGGCACAGAGCCAGATACCGCATAATTCAGACTGGAATACAGTGTTTAAGGTGCCGAGTGAGAGTGACCTCTCCGTTCTCGGTCCTTTACATCATATCCCAACTGGGATACAGTGTTTAAGGTGCCGAGTGAGAGTGACCTCTCCGTTCTCGGTCCTTTACATCATATCCCTGCGCCGGTGCCCTTCGGGTTTTTGGCCCCGTCTGCATACCAGACGTGCCCTCTGGGCCTCAGCGCCCGCTCTCTCGCTGCCAACTATACATTTCTGTCGGGATATAGGACTTCGTAATTCTGACGGAAGGCAAAGCTAGGTGGGCATCGGTCGCCCTCCCTGGCCAGGACCTCTGCGAGACCCTGGCCGCTCCGGAGAACCGACGCGTGCCCGTAGCTCGCACTCTGCCATACCATTGCAGCTGTTGGGGTCGTGCGCATGGCGCCCGTGATCCCTACAAGAGCCAGTCTGTAGGCTTTAGAATCCTTCTGTTCGTTGCCTGCTTCATCACAGGCCACCAGACAACAGAGGCGTATAGTAGTTGTGGTAGCATAATGGCTTTGTAGATCCATTCTACTACCCTTGGGCTTAATCCCCACGTCTTCCCACAGGCCACCAGACAACAGAGGCGTATAGTAGTTGTGGTAGCATAATGGCTTTGTAGATCCATTCTACTACCCTTGGGCTTAATCCCCACGTCTTCCCGAACATAGACCTGCAGGCCCAGAAGGTGCCTATCGCCTTCTGCGAATAATGGCTTTGTAGATCCATTCTACTACCCTTGGGCTTAATCCCCACGTCTTCCCGAACATAGACCTGCAGGCCCAGAAGGTGCCTATCGCCTTCTGCGTCTGCTTCTCAATGTGTCGTCTCCAGCTCAGCTTAGCATCTAAGGTCACCCCTAGGTATTTGAAGACCTGCAGGCCCAGAAGGTGCCTATCGCCTTCTGCGTCTGCTTCTCAATGTGTCGTCTCCAGCTCAGCTTAGCATCTAAGGTCACCCCTAGGTATTTGACCTCCTCCGAGAAATCCAGCTCTGCCCCAAAGATTGACGGAGGGCGAACCTCGAGCTTCCTTCTCTTCGTGAAGAGCAGCATCTCGGTTTTGGCCGGTTGATCGTTAAAGAGGTTTCTGAGCACCAACTTCCGACAAGGTCGAGTACCTTCTGCATTCTGCTTGTCATCTCCCTGGGGTGGGCACTTCTGACCATGATGAGCACATCGTCTGCGTACCCTACCGCCATGATGCCAATTTGGGCAAGCCTTTCCAGCAGCCCGTCGATGACCGTCAGCCACAGCAGAGGGGAGAGAACTCCACCTTGCGGGCATCCTTTCATAACCCGGGCCGCTGTCGTGCTGCCTCCAATTGTCGTAGTAACAGTCCTAGTCGTCAGCATGCCGTCGATCCAATTAACGACCGTGCGATCAATGCCGAAAGATCTAGCTGCTTCTTTCATGACGCTGAACGGAGTATTATCAAACGCTCCCTCCACGTCTAAAAAAACCCCAAGTACCGACTCCTTTTGGTCGAAGGCTGCTTCCACGTAGCGAACCACTGAGTGCAGCGCAGTTTCGACCGACCTGCCGGCTTGATAGGCGTGATTTTGGTCGAAGGCTGCTTCCACGTAGCGAACCACTGAGTGCAGCGCAGTTTCGACCGACCTGCCGGCTTGATAGGCGTGCTGTGTTGGCTGTATAGGGCGTTACCCCTAATGTGCCGATCGACCAGTCTCTCCAGCGTTTTCAAGAGAAAAGAGGTAAGACTGATCGGTCGGAACGATTCTGGGAGGTCGTACGAGTCTTTGTCGGATTTTGGTATAAAAAACAGTCTCTCCAGCGTTTTCAAGAGAAAAGAGGTAAGACTGATCGGTCGGAACGATTCTGGGAGGTCGTACGAGTCTTTGTCGGATTTTGGTATAAAAACTACCCGCACTGCTCTCCACGACCTCGGTGTGTGACCCAGGGCTAAGCACGCCTTGAAAATAGGTCTCAGGAGCTTTACGAGCACCTCGCCACCCTCCTGAAACTAATGTGCCGATCGACCAGCCTCTCCAGCGTTTTCAATAGAAAGGAGGTGAGGCTGATCGGTCGGAACGATTTTGGGAGGTCGTACGAGTCCTCGCCGGGTTTTGGTATAAAAACCACCCGCACTGCTCTCCACGACCTCGGTGTGTGGCCCAGGGCTAAGCACGCCTTGAAAATAGGTCTCAGGAGCTACGGAACGATTTTGGGAGGTCGTACGAGTCCTTGCCGGGTTTTGGTATAAAAACCACCCGCACTGCTCTCCACGACCTCGGTGTGTGGCCCAGGGCTAAGCACGCCTTGAAAATAGGTCTCAGGAGCTTTACGAGCACCTCGCCACCCTCCTGAAGGAGGGCGGGGAATATGCCGTCCACTCCCGGACTATTGTACGTTTCAAAGCTGTCCAGAGCTCATCTGATCCTGCTCGGAGTCACGATACGCGACGCCGTTTCCCAATCCTCCTTCGAGACGGTACCCTTGCAATATGGAATGGGCTCCCCCTGGGTGACCGGAACCGAGCCAGATCGGAGTCACGATACGCGACGCCGTTTCCCAATCCTCCTTCGAGACGGTACCCTTGCAATATGGAATGGGCTCCCCCTGGGTGACCGGAACCGAGCCAGGGAAGTGCACCTCCACCATGCGTGCCAGCACTTGTTCGTAACTGCTGGCCATGGATCCGCCTGGAAGCGTTAACCCCATCAAGGAGTCACGATACGCGACGCCGTTTCCCAATCCTCCTTCGAGACGGTACCCTTGCAATATGGAATGGGCTCCCCCTGGGTGACCGGAACCGAGCCAGAGAAATGCACCTCCACCATGCGTGCCAGCACTTGTTCGTAACTGCTGGCCATGGATCCGCCTGGAAGCGTTAACCCCATCAGCTTTTTGGAGGGACCGTTAGAGAAGATCCTCTGCAGCCTGGCTACCACCGGTAGAGTAACTGCTGGCCATGGATCCGCCTGGAAGCGTTAACCCCATCAGCTTTTTGGAGGGACCGTTAGAGAAGATCCTCTGCAGCCTGGCTACCACCGGTAGCTCCTCGGTCTGCTCACAGAACCTTCGCCAGGTCTTTCTCTTTCTATCTTTGATGAGCGTCTTATACTCCTTCTGGGTCGCCCTATAGGTTGCCCCGTCCGAGTCCCTGCCTGACCAGGTGATTCTTCTTAGGAGCCTCCGAGACGCCTTTCGGAGTTTCTCCAGCTTCCTGCTCCACCAACCTATAGGTTGCCCCGTCCGAGTCCCTGCCTGACCAGGTGATTCTTCTTAGGAGCCTCCGAGACGCCTTTCGGAGTTTCTCCAGCTTCCTGCTCCACCACCTGGCGTCTGTATCCTTTTTGCGTTTCCTCAGTGGACAGGCTTCTTCGAACGCCAGGATGATCGCGTCCTGCAGTTAGGATACTGCAGCGTAGACCTCTCACTGGCGTCTGTATCCTTTTTGCGTTTCCTCAGTGGACAGGCTTCTTCGAACGCCAGGATGATCGCGTCCTGCAGTTAGGATACTGCAGCGTAGACCTCTCCTGCCGTTCGTGAGGGGCAGGTTTTTCCTGTGTCCCAACTGTCCACCGCCCTTTTGTACCCCTCCCAGTCCGTTAGCCTGGGGTTCCTGTAAACCTGCTCGGCTTCGGACTGGGGTGACGTTACAAGGGTGAAGGCTATCAGTCCACCGCCCTTTTGTACCCCTCCCAGTCCGTTAGCCTGGGGTTCCTGTAAACCTGCTCGGCTTCGGACTGGGGTGACGTTACAAGGGTGAAGGCTATCCTCCGTGGTCCGACAGTGAATCTTCACCGCAGACCTCCTATTCCGTCATAAGCCGTACTCGGCTTCGGACTGGGGTGACGTTACAAGGGTGAAGGCTATCCTCCGTGGTCCGACAGTGAATCTTCACCGCAGACCTCCTATTCCGTCATAAGCCGTGACACGCTTCGGCTGCACAAACGTTACAAGGGTGAAGGCTATCCTCCGTGGTCCGACAGTGAATCTTCACCGCAGACCTCCTATTCCGTCATAAGCCGTGACACGCTTCGGCTGCACAAGACCCCCGCTATTGGCGATCTCGAGGTTCGTCGTCGCCAGGTACTCAAAGAGGGCCACTCCTCTCGTGGTGGCGTCCGTACTGCCCCATATCGTGTGGTGGCAGCCTCCTGAATTCGTTAGTTGGCGGGAGTTCTGCTGAGTCGAAGAAAGAGGGCCACTCCTCTCGTGGTGGCGTCCGTACTGCCCCATATCGTGTGGTGGCAGCCTCCTGAATTCGTTAGTTGGCGGGAGTTCTGCTGAGTCGAAGGGGAAGTAAGCCGAGCACACTACGATGTCCAGCTTTCTCCCTCCCGAGTTGAGCGACACCCTGGCGGCGGCCAGATCTCTTGTGCAGAGCTGGCGAAGGCTCAGGGCGTAATGCTTACTACTAATGGAGATGCATGCCCTTGGACGAGTTGAGCGACACCCTGGCGGCGGCCAGATCTCTTGTGCAGAGCTGGCGAAGGCTCAGGGCGTAATGCTTACTACTAATGGAGATGCATGCCCTTGGGTCTGCCCCGGCCCCACCATGGACAATTGTGCCCTGTCGCGTACTGATCCCTTTTACCTGCCCTTTGTATACCCAGGGTTCTTGGATTAGGGATATGTTTGTCTGCTCCACTGAGAGACATGGACAATTGTGCCCTGTCGCGTACTGATCCCTTTTACCTGCCCTTTGTATACCCAGGGTTCTTGGATTAGGGATATGTTTGTCTGCTCCACTGAGAGGCATCGACTATGAACTGCCGATGCCGCCCTGCAGTGTTGCAGGTTAGTCTGAATACCCAGGGTTCTTGGATTAGGGATATGTTTGTCTGCTCCACTGAGAGGCATCGACTATGAACTGCCGATGCCGCCCTGCAGTGTTGCAGGTTAGTCTGAGAGAATCGGACACTCGGTTCAGCCATGGGACCGGCCTAGGTGCCCGCCTCCGGGGGGAAGGGAGAGGGAGGGGTTAAGTTTGCGAAGGCGCTGAAACCCCCGGGCCCCTTTCGCTCATCACTGGTGGCGCGGGGCCCTGGTCGCCCGTCTCAACGGGGGCGACCTCCTTCTCGGGCAGGGGGCCGGATGGTTCCGGTGCGGTTATCTGCAGCCTTTGCTGCACTCCGCACCTAACCTCCTCACCCGTCTCAACGGGGGCGACCTCCTTCTCGGGCAGGGGGCCGGATGGTTCCGGTGCGGTTATCTGCAGCCTTTGCTGCACTCCGCACCTAACCTCCTCTAGTCCCCGCTCTGCCATGGCTACCGCCGTTGGCTTGCCTCTGCCGCCTCGTCGGCCTCGGGCCCTACCTGCCCCCGTCTTCTCCTCTCGCTGAGGGGCGGGGAGGTTGGGTGCCTCAGGTAGGGTCCCTTCCGGCTCCTTATCGGGTTCCGTGCCCACCTCCATGGGCATGGGCACCACCTCTGCCACCGTCGCGGCCCGCTTTACCTACGGCTACGGGCAGGGGGCCGGATGGTTCCGGTGCGGTTATCTGCAGCCTTTGCTGCACTCCGCACCTAACCTCCTCTAGTCCCCGCTCTGCCATGGCTACCGCCTTTGGCTTGCCTCTGCCGCCTCGTCGGCCTCGGGCCCTACCTGCCCCAGTCTTCTCCTCTCGCTGAGGGGCGGGGAGGTTGGGTGCCTTAGGTAGGGTCCCTTCCGGCTCCTTATCGGGTTCCGTGCCCACCTCCATGGGCATGGGCACCACCTCTGCCACCGTCGCGGCCCGCTTTACCTACGGCTAAGGTAGGGTCCCTTCCGGCTCCTTATCGGGTTCCGTGCCCACCTCCATGGGCATGGGCACCACCTCTGCCACCGTCGCGGCCCGCTTTACCTACGGCTCACCGGTACCATCTGGCTCTGGCACTGGCTGGCTTCCCCCCGCCGCAGCGCTGGGCTTCGTCCGGTAGAACCGGGCTCGGCACCGCTTTACCTACGGCTCACCGGTACCATCTGGCTCTGGCACTGGCTGGCTTCCCCCCGCCGCAGCGCTGGGCTTCGTCCGGTAGAACCGGGCTCGGCTCAGGCCGCAGTAGGGGAGCCACGCGCAGCTCTCCAGCACCTCGATGGCTCCATTATCCACCGCCAGTACAGGCTTCGTCCGGTAGAACCGGGCTCGGCTCAGGCCGCAGTAGGGGAGCCACGCGCAGCTCTCCAGCACCTCGATGGCTCCATTATCCACCGCCAGTACTAGATGGACCACCTTGTCCACCACCCTTCTGTTCCACACCCGCCACAGTTGCGGGTTGAGACCTCTATTTTGCCTTCTCAGCCGATCCAAGATGGCAGGGAGCCACGCGCAGCTCTCCAGCACCTCGATGGCTCCATTATCCACCGCCAGTACCAGATGGACCACCTTGTCCACCACCCTTCTGTCCCACACCCGCCACAGTTGCGGGTTGAGACCTCTATTTTGCCTTCTCAGCCGATCCAAGATGGCCGCGTTGTCCTCCACAAACGGGATGACCGCGGTCACTCGAATCAGCCTCGGCAGATTCGCCTTCTCCAGGCATTCTCAGCCGATCCAAGATGGCCGCGTTGTCCTCCACAAACGGGATGACCGCGGTCACTCGAATCAGCCTCGGCAGATTCGCCTTCTCCAGGCACCGGAGGCTGGGCATCAGGGATCCCACCGTTTCCCTCACCCACGCCATGTCGGAGTCCTGTCTGCAGGAGATCGAAACTGCTGCCCGCTCGATCGGGACTCCGTCAAAGCACGGGACCTCATTCCCTTTCGGGATCCAGTTCAGTGCCGTCATGAGGGCCGCGGTCACCTTGTCCGCTTCCCCTTTCTCAAGTAGCGCCTTGGGGTAGTCCTTCGGGACTATCGCTATCTCCAGAGTTCAGTGCCGTCATGAGGGCCGCGGTCACCTTGTCCGCTTCCCCTTTCTCAAGTAGCGCCTTGGGGTAGTCCTTCGGGACTATCGCTATCTCCAGTCCTCTCTTGAGTGCGTCGGCATACGCCCTTACGCCCCTGGGGGGTGTCCTGCCAACAGCTTGTCTTGAGAGCACGCTGGCCTTCCTTCGGGGTGGTGTCAGAGAACCTCGTCCGCTTTCCACCAGCCCTTACGCCCCTGGGGGGTGTCCTGCCAACAGCTTGTCTTGAGAGCACGCTGGCCTTCCTTCGGGGTGGTGTCAGAGAACCTCGTCCGCTTTCCACCGCCCTCCGACGGATGGCTCTGAGTGGCGGAAACAGCTTGTCTTGAGAGCACGCTGGCCTTCCTTCGGGGTGGTGTCAGAGAACCTCGTCCGCTTTCCACCGCCCTCCGACGGATGGCTCTGAGTGGCGGAGCTATCCCGGCTCCGGGCATTCCGCCTCCTCTACTCCCGTCTCCGGTTCTTCAACCGGTTCTTCGCCAAGGGGGCTTCGGGCTGTCCGGCCGCAGCAAATCCTGCTGCACCCGGCGGGCCCATCGTCCCCGGCAGCGGAACTCCCGTCTCCGGTTCTTCAACCGGTTCTTCGCCAAGGGGGCTTCGGGCTGTCCGGCCGCAGCAAATCCTGCTGCACCCGGCGGGCCCATCGTCCCCGGCTCCAACGACGGCCGTGGTACGGGAGTACCTTCAGACACCGTCTCGTTGGCAGGGGCTTCGGGTTGAGCGTTTACGGGTGTCCCCGTACTCGCTTGGACCGTTGCTTCCGCCGTGTTGGCCGTCTGCTCTTCGCAGACGGCAGGGTTTTTTTTTGTTGAAAAAAGAGATCCATAGAATTCCCACGAGTGAGCTAGGAAATATAATGTCCGCCCCGGCAGAGCCTGCTTACCGAGGTAAGGCTGTATACAATGGAGTGTCGCCTGAGATCCATAGAATTCCCACGAGTGAGCTAGGAAATATAATGTCCGCCCCGGCAGAGCCTGCTTACCGAGGTAAGGCTGTATACAATGGAGTGTCGCCTGGTGCTCCAAGGGCATCGTTCGAGATACTGCTCTCCCAGTGCCACGCAGCTGTTGGCACGATGGCGTTACACCTTAGCTTGGAGAGCTGGTCCGCGGCGAGGCTTTCGTTCGCCTGGGTTGGGTTTTACTCCAACCGGCTCCCTTATAGCTTCCGCAGGCCGGGGTTTCGGCCGGTCTGCAACCCCGTGGTGGTTCCACGAGAGCCAGGCCAGCCTACTTCCCTGCCCCCCCCCCCTATCCGCCACCTGGGGACGCGCCCGAAGTGGAAGTAGATTTCTTTTTTTCCTAAAACCTTTCTAAAGTCATCCTAAATACCAGAAATTATTTTATAAAGTAATTTTTCAACTTTTTTCTCTGTCGACCGAATCCATTCCAACCCGTATATTTTTAAAAATTTTATCAAGATTTTTATTTATCAAAATTCTACAGTATATTTTAATTTTAAAAATTTTCGTGTCAATGCTAATATCTCGATAAAGATGCAAGTATGAAAAATTTTTTAGAGAACTTTTTTTAGATAATTTAATTCCCTATAAAAAAGGTATTATCAGTAAAATTTGTATTTCCAATAGTTTCGAAGATATTTTAATTGAAATAATTAGATCATATTTCAAGTTTATTAAAAAATTTTTTCTGTGTTGCAACGATAACTATTATAGATAAATTATTATCCATACATCTTTATTTTAACAAAATTACAGTAATGTTTATTTTTACCAATGCGAAATTTTTTAGATAATTCTTTTTTCAATTTTCTTTGCAAATACAACGAAAACATCTTTATTTTAACAAAATTACAGTAATGTTTATTTTTACCAATGCGAAATTTTTTAGATAATTCTTTTTTCAATTTTCTTTGCAAATACAACGAAATTTTATTAGAATTAAACATTCTTGAGTTCCTTGGCGTTTGTTCTGACCAGTTAACATTGAAAAAATTCTTTTTTTCCCCATCAACAACCAATTTAAACTTTTTTTTTCTAATCAACGTAATAACTATCTAATAACTATCTCTATGTCATTCATAACATTGAAAAAATTCTTTTTTTCCCCATCAACAACCAATTTAAACTTTTTTTTTCTAATCAACGTAATAACTATCTAATAACTATCTCTATGTCATTCATTGAATCAGCAATAAAACAAAGTTCATCCGTTTCTAAAAAAAAATATTCAATTAAAACAAAAAAATATATGAGATAAAGATGAATATTGTTCAGAATAAAATTTTTACCAATGCGAAATTTTTTAGATAATTCTTTTTTCAATTTTCTTTGCAAATACAACGAAATTTTATTAGAATTAAACATTCTTGAGTTCTTTGGCGTTTGTTCTGACCAGTTGACATTGAAAAAATTATTTTTTTCCCCATCAACAACCAATTTAAACTTTTTTTTTCTAATCAACGTAATAACTATCTAATAACTATCTCTATGTCATTCATTAAATCAGCAATAAAACAAAGTTCATCCGTTTCTAAAAAAAAATATTCAATTAAAACAAAAAAATATATGAGATAAAGATGAATATTGTTCAGAATAATCAAATCAGCAATAAAACAAAGTTCATCCGTTTCTAAAAAAAAATATTCAATTAAAACAAAAAAATATATGAGATAAAGATGAATATTGTTCAGAATAATCGGATTACAATTCTACATTTGTATGTTAAATTTATATTAGAAAGTAGTCAATTTTCACATCAATACTTATTACATCAAGTCTTTCAACTTTCCCATTTCCAAATAAAAAAAAAATTTTTCCACCAAATTTTTCAAGTCAAGTACTCTTGTTAAACTCTTAAATTTTTTCGTTTTTCGCTTATAACTCGTAAACTATGCGAGATAACGATAAATGTTATAGCAGCGGAATGATGTGAAATCGCATTTTCTAAATGAAAAGTAGAGTTACTTTTTGTAGTAGATTTACAGATATAAATGCATACGTATTCGCATAGGTGAATACATATGTAATCGTATCGATATATAATCATCCCTGACGTATACATATGCTCAGACGAGGATACAGAGTCGATTGTACCGATGTTAATGCATACATATTCGTATAGTTCAATAGATATGTGATCGTAACGATATATATCTATCCCTGAACGTGTCAATATCGGTTTACATGGAAACAGAGTCGATTGTATCGATGTTAATGCATACGTATTCGTATGAGTGAATATTTATGTGATCGTAACGACACATATCCATTCCTGAACGTATAAATATCGGTATACGTGGATACCCAGTGGATTGTATCGATGTAAGTGCGTACGTATTTGGTTAAGTGAGCGTATATGTGATCTTATCGTCACAAATCCATCCCTGATCGTTTAAATATGCCCAGACGAGGATACAGAGTCCATTGTATCGAGATAAAAGCATACAGTGAGCGTATATGTGATCTTATCGTCACAAATCCATCCCTGATCGTTTAAATATGCCCAGACGAGGATACAGAGTCCATTGTATCGAGATAAAAGCATACGTAGTCGTATAGGTGAATACATATGTGATCGTATGAAAACATACATACATACATACATACATACATACATACATACATACATACATACATACATACATACATACATACATACATACATACATACATACATACATAATAGTCGTATAGGTGAATACATATGTGATCGTATGAAAACATATCCATCCCTGAACGTCTCTTCCGGTAGAGAAGCGAGTATTTCAACACTTGACAATCTTTTTTTGGTCTTTTTCGCGGATATTTGGGCGAATGATTGGTTACCAGTGTTTGATCGCAGGCGTTTGGTGGTTTTTGGCAAAGTTCTGGCTGGTGCTATTTTTTATCGTTCGACAAACTGTCTTTAGAACTAGGCTTCGGTGGAGGCACTGCTTATGCAACTGATTTTCTTGCTGGGGTTGACGTGGGTGCTGCCTCCGCTACCTTCTCCACCACCACCGCCAGAGACTCTACAGAAGATGGCAATGAGCGTATATGTGATCTTATCGTCACAAATCCATCCCTGATCGTTTAAATATGCCCAGACGAGGATACAGAGTCCATTGTATCGAGATAAAAGCATACCTAGTCGTATAGGTGAATACATATGTGATCGTATGAAAACATATCCATCCCTGAACGTCTCTTCCGGTAGAGAAGCGAGTATTTCAACACTTGACAATCTACGTTTAAATATGCCCAGACGAGGATACAGAGTCCATTGTATCGAGATAAAAGCATACGTAGTCGTATAGGTGAATACATATGTGATCGTATGAAAACATATCCATCCCTGAACGTCTCTTCCGGTAGAGAAGCGAGTATTTCAACACTTGACAATCTTTTCTTGGTCTTTTTCGCGGATATTTGGGCGAATGATTGGTTACCAGTGTTTGATCGCAGGCGTTTGGTGGTTTTTGGCAAAGTTCTGGCTGGTGCTATTTTTTATCATCTTTTTCGCGGATATTTGGGCGAATGATTGGTTACCAGTGTTTGATCGCAGGCGTTTGGTGGTTTTTGGCAAAGTTCTGGCTGGTGCTATTTTTTATCCTTCGACAAACTGTCTTTAGAACTAGGCTTCGGTGGAGGCGCTGCTTATGCAACTGATTTTCTTGCTGGGGTTGACGTGGGTGCTGCCTCCGCTACCTTCTCCACCACCACCGCCAGAGACTCTACAGAAGATGGCACCACTGCTTATGCAACTGATTTTCTTGCTGGGGTTGACGTGGGTGCTGCCTCCGCTACCTTCTCCACCACCACCGCCAGAGACTCTACAGAAGATGGCACCGATTCATTGGCACTGATTCTGGTAGACCTTCTTGGCAACGACGCCTGTGACACATGGAAATAAAATTGATTTTTTAAAGAGACTCTACAGAAGATGGCACCGATTCATTGGCACTGATTCTGGTAGACCTTCTTGGCAACGACGCCTGTGACACATGGAAATAAAATTGATTTTTTATACTTTGATATTATAAAATGAGAAAATACAAACACAGCTAGTGAAAGTAATTTAATATAATTTACATAATTTTTTATCTTATGTACAAATAGTTGAGTATGATTTATTTTATTTTAAATGAGAAAATACAAACACAGCTAGTGAAAGTAATTTAATATAATTTACATAATTTTTTATCTTATGTACAAATAGTTGAGTATGATTTATTTTATTTTAGATAGACTGAGTTGATTGATTAGTGAAAGTAATTTAATATAATTTACATAATTTTTTATCTTATGTACAAATAGTTGAGTATGATTTATTTTATTTTAGATAGACTGAGTTGATTGATTTCTATGAGTGTAATTTAATTATAATGCATCGCCTCGTCGTAGTAGATATGTAGCGTAGCAGTGGCATGTAAACACGAGTTGAGGAAAATTAGTTTGGAGTCATTTAATAATAATAAAATTGTACTAACCGTATTTGTTTCAATATGTAGCGTAGCAGTGGCATGTAAACACGAGTTGAGGAAAATTAGTTTGGAGTCATTTAATAATAATAAAATTGTACTAACCGTATTTGTTTCATTTTTATGATCATTACGCTTTTTTTTGCGTGGCATGGTGGAAGTATGCAAGTTACTTTGCGTGGGTCAGCTGAGCTTCAAACTGTGGTCAAGGACTCCAAGAAGGAGCAGATTACGCTTTTTTTTGCGTGGCATGGTGGAAGTATGCAAGTTACTTTGCGTGGGTCAGCTGAGCTTCAAACTGTGGTCAAGGACTCCAAGAAGGAGCAGGAGAAATCCGTTCCACACGTAAAAATGTGCGCACCCTGGGCCGATCCAATGAGATACTTTTTTTACCCTGTGTAAACTATATTTGAGCAGCTTGAACCTTCATATAGTGCTAAAACATCAGAAATAAAATTAATCACTCGATCAGACAATTTTTCGAATCAAAACACCACACAAATCCATATAAAGTGGTCGATTGTGTAGAAAAATCGATGTGAGGCCGGTGAAAAAACACAGGGCAACTCTAAACAGCAATAAGTTACGAATTTCTTGAGAGTCTTATCTAAATCTCAGTGTTTATGGGCTTTGATGCCGTACATATGACGACATGACTCAATCGTTATATGAATATTATTTATCAGATTACTTATAGCTCCTCGTCAGTCGAAGGACACATAGCATAATCAATACGTCCAACATTGTGAAAATTAACCGCCCGATCGAAATTTATACCATCGATGCAGAAAAAAATTTAGAATTCAATGGTGTGATTTTTCAAACCGACAACGGGCTTTGTTATTGATAATTAATTGTCAAATATTCACATACCGATAGTTCCGTACCTATAACTTTTCCGAAAAAGATCTTCAGATGAAAAATGTAGAGAAAAAAAAAAAACAAATTCCCCAGAAGAAAGTAGGAATTCCGAGCCGTTTTCGATAGAAATACGATTAAATAAATCAGATATTTGTTCATGTAATTAGTATACAGAGCACCACTGCCTCCTCACTTTACACGCACTCTACGTGCGTGCGCTGATTGAAAACCAACATCATCAACGTGTTTGAAAGAGAAACGAGTCTTAGAAAGAGAGGGAATGAATTTCTGTCGATCGACTGCTTTGGAACGACTAAAAGTCTTTTCTCCCAGTCCGCTGCTGTATATATAGATATTTCCTACAGATATTGTTGTTGTTACTCACTCCGGACTATATTTTTGGGTAATACACGTTAATAATCCGAAGTGGAAATTAAATATTGACCCGCAATGACGCTTGGCCCATGCGTCAAAAAGTCAGTTCGTCGCTCATATGGAGTACATTGGAATACGTAGCACCCACATATCGTGCCTCCTTGTCGTAAGTGGTTGTCATGCAGTTTACGTTTTTTATTGTTTATTAATAACAAAGCCCGTTGTCTGTTTAAAAAATCACTCCATTAAATTCTAAATTTTTTTCTCCATCAATAGTATAAATTTCTATCGAGTGGTTAATTTGCACAACTTTAGGTATTGATTGGGCTAACACGCTTTTCACGTCGTGAGCATCGGGGTAGGAAAAGTCGTTGAGGTCATTGCCTGATAGAAACGTTGATTTTCGTGACAATAACTAAACAATTCGATATCACTTGAGACATTTACGTTTGAAACCGAGCACCAGAGAAAATTGATTATAGATTTCAGGAAAATACAAACGTAGTAGGTACTTGGACAGAGAAAAATCGCTATATGAACAGGTTTGTGTGGTACAACATTCCGAAAACCGAACAAACATACTGCAGATTTTATACGAGAAAACATACCTTATAAGTAGTACAGTGCGGTGCGATCGAGTGGACTGCAAATGCGACGCGTATGTACATACGTGTGGCGGGCAACTGATGAGTGTACAATGACGTGCCGGCGAAGCGAGTGCGTACAATAATGCGATGATGCGCAACATCGAGCGAGCCAGCTTTTTTCCCCACCAGGCATGGGAGAAACAGCTGGTTTTTGTGTAACGGCCGCACCCAATAACGGACAACAACATACATACATACATACATACATACATACATACATACATACATACATACATACATACATACATGGAGTTAAAGGTCTATACCAAACGAACTTTCCTAATAATTTCTAATAGCAAAATTTTCACATAGAATCGTTTGTAATTGCGCTTTTTAAACAACATACATACATACATACATACATACATACATACATACTTACATACATGGAGTTAAAGGTCTATACCAAACGAACTTTCCTAATAATTTCTAATAGCAAAATTTTCACATAGAATCGTTTGTAATTGCGCTTTTTAAACATATTTGTAAGCATAAAATTCTACATTTGTACATTTGTAAACTGTATAAAAGAATTTCAGGTTTTTCCCGTAAGGTGCTGCCACGGTGGCAGTACGAGCGGCGTTATTTCCCAAAAAATTTATAACCTCACAATGCGAAAATCAGAGGACTTTCAACTTATCCGTCGACGAAGATCTAGAGGCAAAATTCGCAACAATAAACCCACAGACTGCGTCAGTTCCACTTATATTGAGTCGGACATCACCGCAGAGCAGTTACTACGGTGAGTTAGTAGCATGTGCACACATTTTGATTAGTTATCTAGGATTTTGTCCCGTCAGTGCAATTGAAGCCATTTTTTCTTCTTATTTTTATCCTGCCATCAACGATTGATAATTCATGATGATAAACGTTGACGATTTCATGCATTTTCCAGCCACGTTCAAGATGCAGTACCTGTACTTGAAGATTCCTCGTACCGTCAAGTGTTAGGCAATGGTTTAACGGAGTGCCTGAAGAATATAATCAAGCTTTTATTTCTGCGGATTATGGACATTAAAGTGTCAAAATTGTCGGTAACAATGGTTTAACGGAGTGCCTGAAGAATATAATCAAGCTTTTATTTCTGCGGATTATGGACATTAAAGTGTCAAAATTGTCGGTAATAATTGGTCAGTCTTGTGGCCACGTTTTCTATGATTTTGGCAAATCTTTCTCTCGATTTTCCCTTGAAAAAACTATAATCAAACATTCTACGGCATATTGTCTAAGTTCAGTGTGCTTGTGAATTTCGCAATGCCGATTTCGGCTCATTACTCGGCTGTCCACCCAGCAGGTGGCACTCATCTTCTTATTTTTATCCTGCCATCAACGATTGATAATTCATGATGATAAACGTTGACGATTTCATGCATTTTCCAGCCACGTTCAAGATGCAGTACCTATACTTGAAGATTCCTTGTACCGTCAAGTGTTAGGCAATGGTTTAACGGAGTGCCTGAAGAATATAATCAAGCTTTTATTTCTGCGGATTATGGACATTAAAGTGTCAAAATTGTCGGTAATAATTGGTCAGTGTTGTGGCCACGTTTTATATGATTTTGGCAAATCTTTCTCTCGATTTTCCCTTGAAAAAACTATAATTAAACATTCTACGGCATATTGTCTAAGTTCAGTGTGCTTGTGAATTTCGCAATGCCGATTTCGGCTCATTACTCGGCTGTCCACCCAGCAGGTGGCACTCGGTCGCACTTTACAATGAAAACCAAAGTTCAGTGTGCTTGTGAATTTCGCAATGCCGATTTCGGCTCATTACTCGGCTGTCCACCCAGCAGGTGGCACTCGGTCGCACTTTACAATGAAAACCAAAGTTCTTCTGTGTAAATTCCGGCATTTGTGACATTATTTCTCACGTTTTTGTAATTTCGGGGTCGCCTTATGTTTTTTTGCGTGTTGTGACGTCACAGGGGCTTATTAGTGTAAATTCCGGCATTTGTGACATTATTTCTCACGTTTTTGTAATTTCGGGGTCGCCTTATGTTTTTTTGCGTGTTGTGACGTCACAGGGGCTTATTGTCCCGTAACGCACGAGTTACTGGATTGTCGTTGGGTACTTCATCGGATAATGACTTGTAGATGATTCTGCTGTTGATAAAACAGAGAAGAGGTAGATAGATTGTCGTTGGGTACTTCATCGGATAATGACTTGTAGATGATTCTGCTGTTGATAAAACAGAGAAGAGGTAGATAAATTTATGTTATATAAGCGATAGAGTGATTTGAAAGTAGGCAAAACTGTTGTTATATTCAATAATAGCATTTGTATTCTCATAAAGACGTCTTCTTCTGATTCCTGGCTCCACACAATAGCAGATTCTACATATCACGGTCAAAAGTACACTAACGAAGGTCAAAAGACTATATAAATCGGAGAGCAAGAAATTGACTTTAAAGATAATAAAAGCAAAGAAAAATGTATAATAACGGTTCTCTGGCTCTCTCTGATGCGTTGACAGTGTGTTTGTCGACTCTCACAGAATGTTTACGCGACTGATTATCCGAACAATTGTCCTGAATGTTGTTCACGGGCCCAGTAATTGTCATAGGAGGGAATTTACTTTCCTGTGCTGTCCTCAGAAGGGTAAAATATGGCACAATACCCGGTGTTGAGGATGCCAACTTGGTCCACCGTTTTCTCCTCCGTGGGGCAGAAATGCAAGGGGTTGTAAAACTGGAGCAAATCGTGAATTTGACTAACAAAAAATTTACAGGCCATTCTAGCCTTAGTAATGACTCTTTCCTCACAGTGAGTAAACTGAACTGGGCTTTAAATACTATAGAGCAACTGGCTGTAACCTCAAGTCCAAGAGAGCAACCGGCTCGTTTAAATGCTGACAGAGAAGTGTCGTCAGTGTGCACTGCCGTTTTTGCTGTAGGTTCGAGTTTTCGGCTGTCAGTTCTTAGCCCTCAGTAGTGGGGCACAGCGCTCCAGGGGCCGAGCAATCGATAATTTGAGCGTCCAATATTGCGCTGCGTGCCACAGCTCTCCTTTTAGCCGTAATCTATCGCTTCTATAGTGCGTATGTTAGACCGATCCATTTTTGAAGTGGTTGCTTGGGTTCTTGTGGTGTTGTGGTGGAGGTCATCAGAGAGAGAGGGTTCCGTGATGTAGTTTACGACAGAAAAATCACGATTTTAACTCTACAACTACTAAATTGTGTTTAATTAGTTAATCAGTATTGAAGAGGTTATTAAAATCTGAAACTTAACAAAAAAATCACGATAAAAATATTTAAATGAACAATCGAATTTTATCAAAAAATTGAAATTCTTCAGATTTTTAACATTTATCGATGAAAATTTACCTGAGTTCTCTCGAAATACATTTAATAAATACAAAAATAAGTCATCTAATTTATCTCAAATTTTCAAAAATCGAAAAAAAATAATGTTATGGAGGTCCCACGACCAGAAGAAATACATTTAATAAATACAAAAATAAGTCATCTAATTTATCTCAAATTTTCAAAAATCGAAAAAAAATAATGTTATGGAGGTCCCACGACCAGACCCACAGGTAAAGTTGTGGAATAGACAGTTTGTTGTCAAAAATTTTCAGGAAAATCGAATTACGCATCAATATCAAGAAATCACTTTGAATCTTTAAAACTTGAACATCACCCGGAAAATACATTTAATAAATACAAAAATAAGTCATCTAATTTATCTCAAATTTTCAAAAATCGAAAAAAAATAATGTTATGGAGGTCCCACGACCAGATCCACAGGTAAAGTTGTGGAATAGACAGTAGTTTGTTGTCAAAAATTTTCAGGAAAATCGAATTACGCATCAATATCAAGAAATCACTTTGAATCTTTAAAACTTGAACATCACCCGGAAAAATCATTAAGTTTGTTGTCAAAAATTTTCAGGAAAATCGAATTACGCATCAATATCAAGAAATCACTTTGAATCTTTAAAACTTGAACATCACCCGGAAAAATCATTTTGAAAATTATTTGTATTTTTTTCGTCAAAAACATCGAAAAACAAAACTTTTTTGTCGTGGGAGTTTTTTGATTTAAACCATTTTAAGCCAGTTATAAGCAAAAAACCCATTTGTATTTTTTTCGTCAAAAACATCGAAAAACAAAACTTTTTTGTCGTGGGAGTTTTTTGATTTAAACCATTTTAAGCCAGTTATAAGCAAAAAACCCTAAAAACAGCCGTTTTTTGAAAATTCGTAGAAAATGAGTAGAAAAAAATATCTCAAAATGACGCAAATCGAAAATTGAAATTTGAAAACTGTCCGATTTGGCGTGGAATGCCCCATATACTCTTAATTTTATTTTCCATCAGCATTAATTATTTCTATGTTATCGAGTTTCATATATGTTATTTAAAACTGTCCGATTTGGCGTGGAATGCCCCATATACTCTTAATTTTATTTTCCATCAGCATTAATTATTTCTATGTTATCGAGTTTCATATATGTTATTTATTATAATGCATTTTCATAGCGATAAGATATCCAACTAATTTTTCGTCAAAAACATCGAAAAACAAAACTTTTTTGTCGTGGGAGTTTTTTGATTTAAACCATTTTAAGCCAGTTATAAGCAAAAAACCCTAAAAAGAACCGTTTTTTGAAAATTCGTAGAAAATGAGTAGAAAAAAATATCTCAAAATGACGCAAATCGAAAATTGAAATTTGAACTGTCCGATTTGGCGTGGAATGCCCCATATACTCTTAATTTTATTTTCCATCAGCATTAATTATTTATATGTTATCGAGTTTCATATATGTTATTTATTATAATGCATTTTCATAGCGATAAGATATCCAACTATAAGATATCCAACTAATAATGTGAATATTATATATGTTATCGAGTTTCATATATGTTATTTATTATAATGCATTTTCATAGCGATAAGATATCCAACTATAAGATATCCAACTAATAATGTGAATATTATTACGATAGACTTATTATCATAATGCACTTTTTCCAACCCTATTATCTTTTGGCATTTGATCTTATTAAAATAAGATATCCAACTAATAATGTGAATATTATTACGATAGACTTATTATCATAATGCACTTTTTCCAACCCTATTATCTTTTGGCATTTGATCTTATTAAAACTACGCAACAAATTAGAAAAATGTTACTGTCCAACTAATCTGATACTACTTCCTAAGATGAACAATTTTCACAAAACCAAGCCTACAGCGTTTACGCCCTGCGCAGTTTCATTGCCATGAAGATAGACATGAACTACAAGTTAAACGTTTCATCGTAGGAAATGCTTCGTTACAATAGTAGCAATTAAAAAATACGCCCTGCGCAGTTTCATTGCCATGAAGATAGACATGAACTACAAGTTAAACGTTTCATCGTAGGAAATGCTTCGTTACAATAGTAGCAATTAAAAAAGTCTACTTTGTTTCGTTTTTTTTCGTTTATAAGTAAACGTAGGTAGAAATTATTTATTACACATAGATTATGTGACGTAACCTTGAGCGACATTCACGCCCTGCGCAGTTTCATTGCCATGAAGATAGACATGAACTACAAGTTAAACGTTTCATCGTAGGAAATGCTTCGTTACAATAGTAGCAATTAAAAAGTCTACTTTGTTTCGTTTTTTTTCGTTTATAAGTAAACGTAGGTAGAAATTATTTATTACACATAGATTATGTGACGTAACCTTGAGCGACATTCAGTCGATATTTCATCCTCAATTTTTTTTCGTTTATAAGTAAACGTAGGTAGAAATTATTTATTACACATAGATTATGTGACGTAACCTTGAGCGACATTCAGTCGATATTTCATCCTCATTGTCCTGCGATTCCTGATGTAATAAGCTTACCGCTGACTCGATCTCGGATATCTCTGGGTTCGCCGGCGCCTCGACGTCCATCACCGGCAGGTCTCTGAAGGTCACTGGAATCATTGACACGTCCACCAACAGGAAAACACCGTTTCCATAGCCTCGGATAAGGCAAGCTCCCCCGGCAAATTAGGCGCTGTATGGAAGCTCCTCCGACCGCTCGGGCGACACTTTGGATATCAATTCATTGAACAGCTCATCTTCTGAAACGATTATGTCATTAACTTCACTTACTTCGTCAGATTTGAGTTCAGATTTTGAATCGTCAGATTTTGAATCAGCAAGCGCGTCGGCAGTTTTACGTCGGCAGCGTTAAATCCCGAGTCAATGTCGCCTTCAACCGCAGAATTTCGTTCAATTTCGGCAGACACAGTTGGATCATTGCTTTCTTTTATATGTCTTGGAATTTGGGCGGGATTTTTCTAATTCGGCCGATTCTCCTGCTTCTAACTACTCCACGATGTGTTCCGCAGAACATTACCGCTCAATAAAGGCTGACGGCTTTGCAGCATCTTTCTCGCATGCATTGGAATCCTCAGGGCCAAATGAGTAGAAATTTTCTGGCTCTTTGGCTATTGAATCGGCGTTCACGTCAGTCACTAGCTCGGTTATACTTTGGAAATGCGTTTAACAACTGCCTTGGGGTGTGAACTCTCCTCCAGCTCGTCAGAAACGATTTTGGAAATTTCCTTCTCACTCACAGACACATCCATCTGCTCCAACTACTCTTCGGACGCTTCGACACTCGAATCCGGCATTACTTTTGCGTCCTCAAGCCCTACAGGTACTTTTTCGAGTTCATCCGCGGAGTTGTTGACAGAAATACCCATGAAATCGTCCTCGACAAGTCTTGAATAATCACATAGAGCTTGTTCAGGGGTTTGACGATCTGATCGTTCATGAGACTCGTTAATCTCAGCTATCAGAACGTCCTCAGTTGCTTTGAGTGGAGTATTTTCGACTATTTCTTTTTTTCTGCCATAGAGACGTCTTCCGCGACTATTTCTGAGGCTTCTAGAGTACTTGGTCTCTCGGGAGTTGATTCAGGCTCTTTCATATCCATTATTGACTCGTCATTCGATACCAGAATGATGCAAGGCTCGAGATTTGAAGATGGCTCGATGGTCGGCATTGTTCATGTGATATCTGGTGCAAGGGGTTGAGCGGAAGACTCCGTGAATTCCACTTCCTCGGAAAGGCTCGAGATTTGAAGATGGCTCGATGGTCGGCATTGTTCATGTGATATCTGGTGCAAGGGGTTGAGCGGAAGACTCCGTGAATTCCACTTCCTCGGACTCTAACTTGTTTTCACCATCACATGAATGTTTATCCTTCTCTTCGGGTGGCGAAAGCTCAGACTCCGGTTTGACTGGAGGTATTTTTACCTTAGAGTCTTTGCCAAATCTGCCAAGAAATCGTCGCCTTTTGATGTATCCTGAAGGGAGGCGAAAGCTCAGACTCCGGTTTGACTGGAGGTATTTTTACCTTAGAGTCTTTGCCAAATCTGCCAAGAAATCGTCGCCTTTTGATGTATCCTGAAGGGTCTCATCTCAATACATTTCCGCCTCAAGACTTTGGTGAGTATTCATAAGAAACTTTTATAATGCAATTAAATTGATTAATAACGTCAAATTAAAGGTTTCCGTCAGGGCAGTTGATCATATAATTTTTATCAAAGGTATGATAGGATAAATTTTCCATCTTTTATAATCCATTTGTTATAAACATCTTCATTGTTTTTCGCCTGTATTTCCATAAATATTGATAGGACGTGTAAATTACCTAGTATTCAACTTGAAGATTATTAAATTCCCGACAGTTTCATTATTTATAACTTTCTGTGCAACTATTAGTTGGATATAACAAAGGAATTTTCTTGAAAACGGTAAGCCATACAAAAAAACTTCTTCCTGATAAAAGATGGGAAATTTAATTGTCTACAAAGAGGTCTCTACACTTTTTATCGGGTCCTTTTGTGTCTATGATTATAATAATGATGTTATTTTTTTCGTCTGTTGCATGCATCTGTTACACGTACACACAAACACACTGACAAGATGGGTAAGGTAGGACCCTCAATGCCCAAGTTCACGGAGAGCCGACCGAACTCCTCGAAAAAGAATACAAATATAGTATATGTAAATCGGCGCGTGCTTATTGGCTCTCCCGCAAGTCAATTAGCGCGCTTTTATAGACCTGTCGAAAGTATAGAAAGTCGCGTGACGGAAATATCTTACACTTTTTTTCGCCTAGCGACCTGCCTTTTTTCCTCATACAGCGCAATAAGGCACTTCGTTCCAAAAAAAACCCTCGGCTCAAGCCTGTAGGTGCATTTGAACTTGTGAAAATCGTCAATCGAATATTTTTTTCAATGTTTCAGACCAATCAATGCGGAAGATTCAAATGCTCAAAATGATGACAGTCCATTAAATTTTGTTCTTTCTGAAAGAGTTGTGGCACCTACTAATACATGTGGAAATAATCTACAGCTGTGGGGTGTATATCCTGAAGCACCCACTGCTGATCGAGTTCTTGATGGTTCTTTACCATCGTCATCTCAATATCCACCGTTGAGCATTGCATCAAACCAGTCGACGAGTGAACATTCGCAACCACTGAGTCTATTTACTGCGCAACACTCTGAAAACGTCGGTAATAGCGCAGCTCACACTTCAGCCCAGCCAATCATTCCTCAGCTGTAAAAAATATCACAATTTTTTTTTTTTTTATCACACTTCAGCCCAGCCAATCATTCCTCAGCTGTAAAAAATATCACAATTTTTTTTTTTTTTCAATTATAAGCGAAGTTGTAATAATTAAAGCCAGTTTTGATTTTCCAGAATCACACTTCAGCCCAGCCAATCATTCCTCAGCTGTAAAAAATATCACAATTTTTTTTTTTTTTTCAATTATAAGCGAAGTTGTAATAATTAAAGCCAGTTTTGATTTTCCAGAAAAGCACCCACTGCTGATCGAGTTCTTGATGGTTCTTTACCATCGTCATCTCAATATCCACCGTTGAGCATTGCATCAAACCAGTCGACGAGTGAACATTTGCAACCACTGAGTCTATTTACTCCGCAACACTCTGAAAACGTCGGTAATAGCGCAGCTCACACTTCAGCCCAGCCAATCATTCCTCAGCTGTAAGAAATATCACAATTTTTTTTTTTTTCAATTATACGCGAAGTTGTAATAATTAAAGCCAGTTTTGATTTTCCAGACAAAACATCGTCCACGGCAAACTACGAGGAAAAATACTCCCAACGATCCAGATATAGAGCGAAGTTGTAATAATTAAAGCCAGTTTTGATTTTCCAGACAAAACATCGTCCACGGCAAACTACGAGGAAAAATACTCCCAACGATCCAGATATAGATCCCCCAGAGCAGCTCCTACTAGAGACGTTGGCCGAGATGGATGCCTTCGATAAGAATGATAAGGCACATGAGCAAATGAGCAAACGGTATGTGATAAATTTCATTAGATATTTTCTAGGATATGACTATCTTGAAATACTAATTGTCTCGAATTTCCAGCGAAAATATCTAGCATTCATGGGGTACGGTGCCAATCCTCGCGCTACACTCCATAAGTGTATTCAAGTGCTCATGACACCTGACATAGCTCGTCAATGTACTTATACAGGGCAAAAGAAAACTCGTGCTCTCAAAAATACGGAATTAATAAGAACACTCATCAGTAAGTAATTTAACGTACAATTTGACCGGCAATTTCTGCATATATAAATAATGTCAATTTTCTTCCAGAGGCAACTAAGATAAAACATAAAGACATGACGTTAGAAGAATTCAAACACGACTTTGATGAAGTGATGAGATCTTACAAGCAAAAGAAGAATAAACCAGACAATTCTTCGAAGGACGACGGGATCAGGGATTTGTTTTAATACCTTAGATATATTTTTTAAATTTTTTGAGAAGAAACCACTGCCATAATCTTGACAATCATTTTTCGAATCTCCGCAGAATAATTTAAGTTCAATCAGGTAAAAAGTTTTGAAAAAGACATTTAACTAAATAAGTACATATATATATATATATATAAACATATATTTATAGATGTATGTCTAAAGGTGATTTCGGGGACTCGATATGGTTCTCATCCATTATGACGCAGAAGTCAATTATATACTATATAAAGTGGTTGTCAACCATATATTTGATTTTATTTGGACGATATTATAATTTTACTATGCATAGTATACTATGAGGCCCCATATATATTGTCTATTTTGGGACCATATATATAATTATATAAAACGTCGGCTATGAGGACATATATACCAAAAAAATCCATTACATCGACGTATCATCAATTGCATTGATGAGCTCGGACAATTGAATTTTTTCATGTACAAAACAATGCCGTTGTCGTAATAAATTTTTACTGAAAAAATTTTTTTCACTGCATGTATTTAGTTGATTGGATTTATGTCTTTGTTTATTATTACTTTTTAGGTATTTTATTTATGCTTATTTATTTCCAATTTTTTTCTCTGCAAATTTTTATTTTTATCTTTATTTTTATCCCGATACTGCAAGTATTGACATTTCGTAAATGCTGACGTAATCAAATTTAACTGCATTCGATGAAAATTTTCACTTAAAATAATGTTAAAAATTGGAAAAAAAATTGGTAAAAAAAAAAATTTTCTACCAAAAAATGTCTAAAAATATTTTTAAATTGTTTAGAGAAAAAGAATAAGTACGTTTCAAATATCCTATGCTGAAGATCTGTGAAAAATAAAAAAAAAATAACAAAAAATAAATAAATAAAAATAAAAAAAAATAAAAATAAAATAAAATAAAAAAAAAATAAAATAAAATAAAATAGAAAAAAAAATTTTAAAAAAAACAGCAGCCCTGATTTTTTTTTTGCATTTTATTTGAATATTCTTTGGAAACGAGATATTTGGCAAAAAAAAACGGGAAATATTGTGATTTGAAATACATGTTATTGGAAAAATTAAATCATTAGAGAACAAAAAAAATTGATAACACAACTCGTAGGTGAACTGAAGTTTGTCATTAAAAAAATTAAATCATTGGAGAACAATAAAAATTAATAGCTATAGAGAAAAAATTATTCAATAAACAAGCTTCGTATTACTGCATTCGTTTTTTTTTTGAGTGTACAGCCATGTTCGTAATTGGGGGACAGTTCGCCCTTTGAGGCAAGCATTTTCCGAGATTACTTTCTGCATTTCTCTACCGGATGGAGTACCTCCTGACGCGATTTTGTCCTTGAAACTCTTCATCACCGTATCCTTTTCTTTCACTGACCACCGCTTTGGAGTGGACGACGCAATTTTAGGAGTGGAATAATTAAAATTATTCACCGAATCATCGCCAGATGCGACACTCAAATCATTGTTACAGTGATTGGCAGGCGCTTCTCCATCACTACAGTCAGAATCACCGGAGTCCTCATCAAATCCTTGAGCAGTTGTCAGTATCTTTGAGATTTTAACGATATCTGTTTCCAAGACAGGTTGACGGTAAATGTCCTTGTGTATCTTTTCGTGATGGCCCATAAAATTGGCCAGGTCAGTGATTTGATTATCAGAAAGATTTAAGTTGATGCAACGAGTGGCAATATGTTTTCTCAATTTCGTCCCTCGCAGCGCATCGGGAATCTCGGCACCACATGTAATCGAGTACTCGCGCATTAAGTTGCACGCTCTAAGGTAGCGAAACCGATCTTTGTTGGACGATGGCAAGCCAAACAAGTACTGATTTGCTGCCGGCACTCCCGCATCTTCACGATGCTTGATAATCAAATTCAGCGCCTCCAAAATATCCGTATGAATCAGAACCGGAACGCCACGGCCTAATTTGCCACGAATTTCGAACCGCACGTACTTCCGCGCTAATAGTTTGCCTTCCTGCGACAATCCGCGATATGCCTCTTTGTCAGCGATGGAGTCGATGCTCTGGTAGCTTCGAAAGTCGTCCAAATAAAGGCGCTCAATTTCCCCGGGACGACGACGATTAAATACTTGTATTGACAATAGAGTGACTTCAGCGAGTTTTTGCCAAACCTTGTACGTGAATTTTTTTTTCAGCAGTTCAAAATTTTCAATCCTCTCCGTTTTAAGCAAGGAATGTAATTTTTTTATGTCGTCAGACGTCGGCAGAACAACTTTTTTTCGTCGGTTGTTCTGTGTTTGAGTCTCTGTCACCACCCTGTTGATGCTGATTCCGTAGTCCTCCACGAGCAATTTTATAAAATCTTCCACGCGCTTCTGCTCATGCTCAAGCTCTTTTTTAATATACTCGGAACGCAGGAGTTCACCATTCTGTTTGAGAAGAGTTCCCATACTGGATGCCACAGCGGGGTGAGCAAACGTCCGCGTCGTCTCGTCGAATCCTGCTACAATTCTAACGGCGTCAATTGCTGCATCATAATATCGAGGTTGAAACACGTCCGAGAATGTCAAAATTTCCGCTTTAATTTTTTTTATTTGGATCATAAAACGGCCGAGGAGTCGCAACCGGGCGCGAATCATTTGGTAATGATGCTGGTGAGTGCCGTATTTTTGGCATTGCTTATTGGCGAATATAATAACCAATTCGTCGTAGCGAATCACCTTCACGACCTGATCCTCGCGCATATATGGGAAGATACTCCGCCGTACATCCGTACTTGCTCTCTCGTGCAACCTTGCTGCTACTTTTTTTCCGTTGACTAAAACTATCCGCTCTCGTTTACCATTTTTTTTCGTACACCTGCGCCAGTGATGACGAATGACGCTCCGAGAGTACTGCCCTTTACAGTTTCCACAAGGTATAAAATCTTCAGCAGTTTTTTGCATTTTCGTACTCGGGCGGCGGCAAACTATCAACTCCCCCGTGTTAAATCGGCGGTCGGTGTTGAACAAGTGATCGCCATTTTTTCGAATTGCAGTAATGATATCTTGCCGTTCTCGCGACTTCACGGGTAGAGCAATAAATTTTTTTACGTCTTCTTCACTGACGTGCACGGATTGCAAGTGACGAGCTATTTTTGCTTGGAATTTGTGGCAATAGTAGCAAAAGTGTTTTTTTGAGCTCGCCACACTCGACGTACTGATCAGTAGATCACGATCATCCGGAGCAGATTTTTTTTGTGGATCCACAGTTATATTTAGGGAGGTGCTGCGGTCAGGCCGTGATATTTCAGCATTTTCTGTGCTCTGTTCACTTGAATTTCCTGAGGAATTCACAGATTCATCTAATGGATTGAAATCCTCGTCCTGAAAATTATCTGAATTTGTGTCATCATCACTCTGAGCACTATCTCTCGCGTGCACATCAAAAAAAGATGATAATTCTTGGTTTGGTGGTTGGTGACTTGAATTATCCTCTTCACACAGCGTCGAATGAAAAATCGGAGCAGCTATGCTATTATCTGGCATGTTATTATTGATTCGAGATGCTTCCGAATCATCGGCAACAGCAGGTCCGCCGTCGAGCACAGCATCGAAAGCCATATCAAAATGATTCCCCGCCTGTGGAGGCTCTTGAAATCGTGATGGCTGACGAGTCTCGGCGACGACATTAACAGCTGGTATTTGATCTTCTGCTATATTAAGTAGGCTGTCGAGTTCTAAAACACGTAACTCTCCCGATGGCAACTCCATAGCTGACAAATTCATAGTATAAGTATCGTTAAAATTGTCTTGGGCGGCGATCGCGTCACTTATATTACTCTCTCGGTGTATGACATCTGACATTTTTTTCGTAATTTGTAGAATCGTTGGCTCGCCAGAGAAGCTAGTGTCAATTTCATTGCTCGTACCCTCGTGTTTTGCTGCAGTGAATGTTCCTCGTGAAGGTATTATAGCAACATTACACTCAAAGCTTGAGTCAACTAAACTACTCAGGTCCTGCTGTGCTGGAGTGATTCTATTGTTACAGGCCGAGTTGATCATGTCAGTCTGTATTCGCTGATGTGCAGTAAAAATGGAATCAGTCGTTGACGGTTGATGTTCTGCTTTTTTCGTACAGCATGAGTCCATTGGATCACTCTGCGTCTCTGGAAAGATTTTGTTCATCGTAGTCCAAAATGTTTTTTTAGGAAAGAAACACCAATAAATTATTATCGTGTGATAATTTTTAAAAAATTATCATTCAAAATATTTACCACAGTTATTTCGAGTAGTAATCATCTTCAACGGAGTCATGCTATTGAAATTCATCAAATTTTCCTCGGGCATTGAATTTTCTTCAAGTGTGCTTTGTTCATCTACATCAGAACATTAAAATATTAATTGTAATCTTAAATACCGACTTATCTCAGTTCAATTAATAAAAAGTAGACGGGAAAAAAATTTTTAACCAAATACTTGAAGCAAAAAAATTGGTGAAAAAACAATTAAAAAAAAAAATAAAAAAAATAAAAAAAAAAAACAAAAAAAAAACAAAAAAAACAAAAAACAAAAAAACATAAAAAAAATTGCCAGAGAGGAATGCCGGAATTTAAAGACTCAGATCATACAGGAGTTGTAAAAATTGTCAATTGTCAAGGCAAGAACCGGAACATAGAAACTAAGAACACAAATGAACTGCAATAAAAAAAGCGTAGACTCGCTTATCGGCTAATTCCCTATGAGCAAAAAAAACGATTTTACAAATTATCTATTCTAACTCACCAAGATATCCAACCATACAATATTTCTGATAATTTCGATGTAATATACTAAAGTTCGTACTTACTGCTGGCAATTATGTCAGTCTGCGCGATAACGGTGGATTTACCGGATGAGCCCACTGTGTCGGTTTGGGGAGCATTCTGCTCGTCTGAAGACAGCTGGACGATCGGGGATTGAACATCTTCTTGAGGAAATACGATTTTTAATTGCAGAAATGTAGATGGTTGACCTAAATAAAAAAAATTATTAAACGATCATTTATCAAAAAATTTTTTTTTTATATTTACCAAAAAAATTATCTTGGGCATTGATCGTCTCCAGTGAAAAAATGCAGTTTAAATCATTCAAGTTTTTCTGAGGCACTAAATTTGTGTCCACAAATATGCTTGATTGATCTGAAATCAAATAATGAACACTGGTCTTTATTTAATATGAATTTTTTGTATTTACGATAATATAAAAGCATCAGCAAGTAAAAAAGTAATATTCTCACTTTAAAAAAATTTGAGCAGTTTGAATTTTATACGAGTCGTAGAATAAAAGTCGAATCAATCTACGTAAAATAAAAAAACATTTAAAAAAATAAATAAACGCCCTGAATCATAACGAATCTCGAAAATAATAAAGCCAGTAACAAAAAAAAAAAGTTTTTTGGTAGAAATTTTTCGCGACAAGTTGCTTACGAGTAAAAAAAAAATTTTTAATATTTAAAAGCAACAAAGAAATAAAAATTGTTGATTTTATACATAGTTTCATCGCCATAGATGTGAAGAGACTGTATACTAAATTACCGGCTTTTGTTTCCAGAACGTGCACCACTTTCGCATAAGGCAGTCCTTTATTCGTTCCAGTGTTGGTGAAATGCATATCTGTCGAATCAATGAGCCCATCTAAATTTTTCATAATTTCATCTAGTACAGCAATATCGCCTGAAAGAACACAATTTTTTATTACTTGCTAATCATCTCGAATAATAAAACAACCTCGATATAAAAACTTACCACAAATTGCCAGCACACGTGCAGCATATTTTTTTTTATCTTTATATTTAACTGAGCATTTTCTTCCAGACACATACACGTTTCTTAAGTCACATGTGAACAAAACATCGTCCGTAAAAAGTATCAATCCGAACATTCTGATGAAATTTATTATACGTGACAAAAAATATATTTAGCCAAAATTAAATGATCGCTCAATCGCTACGAGCAGACGATACTGAATGCATTGGACTTACTGCGATAGACGAACTTTCAGGAATAATTGACGATCGGCGACGATTTGTGACAATGGCTCAAGGTGGTAGTGTCAGATGATATCGAGAGTACTAACTTATCAACTGTTAAAATTTTAATTGTTACCGAAATAAGACAATGTAAATCTTGATCAGAAAATTTATGCCTTGGTATGCGTCCGAATCGCTCTGTGTGGCGTGCAAGTCCATGCACATCATATGATTGTATATATTTTATTTCTTGTTTGTCCAAAATATTACGATTGAATTGTACTTTCTCAAAAAAATATTCCATAAATATTTTTTTATTTTCTAAAATTGTGTCTTGACATTATCTGATGAAATAATATTACTCTGAAATATTATTCGTTGTTTTGTTCGTTATTTTTAGACAACACGATGCATCGGGCGTGATTTCAATAGATTGCAAAGAGTAATTTTTTTTCATTCGAAATGTAGATTTACAAATAATACTAATTTCTGACGCTAGTTTCACTAAAAATGACGGGCAAAATAGAAAAATTTAGAAAAATAAAAAAAAAATAATGACGTTCTAAAAAAAATGTCACGTCAAATCTTGTTTTACAAATTTCGGTTCATCATTTTCATTTCGAACTATTGAAAAAGTTCAGCATTAAATTATTAATGATTGTAGAAGTAAATATTATAATTTAGGGTATAGTCCCCGAAATATACTTTTTATGTATGGTTACTTTGAGGACATGTCCCCGTATATGACAAAATCTTGCTGAGTCCTCAAACCGATCATTCTACATATTATAGTTACTTTGAGGACAGTCCTCGAAAACTACATTGTGTATAAAACATTATGAGGACAGTCCCCGAAATAGCCAGATGTCCTCATAATAGCCATAATATGTATCAGAATGTCCCCAAAATGTACTTTACGCATACATATATAAGTATATATATGTACATATATGTATGTATTATATTTTGTAGTGTTTAATACAGATTATATTATATAACGATTATAATTTGAGTAAGTTCAATAAGAAAGTCAATATGTATTTTTATAATGTTGTCAATTTTAAGTTATTACAAATATCTTAAACATTAAACAACAGAATATATCAGGATGAGCAGAGACAAGTATTCACTACCCGCGGCAGTGTAGTTGCAAAACATAAAAATGAAAAATGGGTTTCAACAAATAATTGGCAAGTGCTCGTGTACACATGCCAATTTTTTTTGTACTCATGCAAATTTAGTGGAGAGTACGTTGGTCAAGAAACTGGAAAAAACAAGAGGACGTAAGAATAATACATATAACCAATATGATAGATTGTCAAAAATACCATCCTACTCAAATTGTGTGAATATATAAACTTATAAACGGAATCGTCCTGCCCGAATCCGGCTGGCAGCATTACACACGGGAAATTTGGTCTTGAAAACATTAGTAGAAGACCATAATCATCCCGGTACAGAGGTATGTAAAAATTGATGTCAAAATATAGTTTAGCAATAATATAATTTTATATGTTGTGACGCCGCAGCCCTCAGACACGAGAATCATCCCGGTACAGAGGTATGTAAAAATTGATGTCAAAATATAGTTTAGCAATAATATAATTTTATATGTTGTGACGCCGCAGCCCTCAGACACGAGGAAAGTCTGTCGGCTGCGTCCACAGTGCGCCGGTCGTCGTTTTTCCGGCGGCTTTCAGCTCCTCAGCGACTCAAAAAAACTGAAATAAATTACCTTGTTACAACTGTCGGCTGCGTCCACAGTGCGCCGGTCGTCGTTTTTCCGGCGGCTTTCAGCTCCTCAGCGACTCAAAAAAACTGAAATAAATTACCTTGTTACAGGCGCCAGATTGTTTTCCCAAAAACAACCAAAATTTCCTCGTTTCCTCGATCACGTCCCCTCACGACTCAAAAAAACTGAAATAAATTACCTTGTTACAGGCGCCAGATTGTTTTCCCAAAAACAACCAAAATTTCCTCGTTTCCTCGATCACGTCCCCTCGATTTGCCAGGCGTCGCTGAAACTCGAATACAACCACAGGCGCCAGATTGTTTTCCCAAAAACAACCAAAATTTCCTCGTTTCCTCGATCACGTCCCCTCGATTTGCCAGGCGTCGCTGAAACTCGAATACAACCTCGACTTCCGAAATTGCACGAGTTTCTTTGTCTCAGGAGTGAACCCATTGGTTATATTTTCTCGAATCGGCGCAAAATAATTAATACACCGGTGTAATAACGACTTCCGAAATTGCACGAGTTTCTTTGTCTCAGGAGTGAACCCATTGGTTATATTTTCTCGAATCGGCGCAAAATAATTAATACACCGGTGTAATAATCGTCAACTAATCTATTTATGTATTTACAAACTAATGTTGAGCAAAAGAAATCAAATAAAAGAATGAAACAAGAAACGTCCAGTGGACTCTCTTGCGCCAGCGCGGCGCACGCAAGCAATTTTCTGATACAGATTATTCCTAATTAACAAGTCGTGTCGTCGTAAAATTAACGCAAAAATGTAAAATGAACACTCGAATAATTAATCCGTCGTTGGTTAGATCCGATAGACAATTATTTATCATCTTGAGACGATAAATTTTATACGCCGTGCGAAACGCCGACACGTGCTCGGAGACACTCGACTTGTTTAATCCGGAAATAATAGGCAATACGCTCGATACGCGTATCAAAATTTTATACGCCGTGCGAAACGCCGACACGTGCTCGGAGACACTCGACTTGTTTAATCCGGAAATAATAGGCAATACGCTCGATACGCGTATCGAAATGGTCCGCGGGTTGTCGAGTTCACTAACAATTTTCAACAAAAAGTTTGCCACATTAGGGCCTAAATTATGAGAAATTAACAAAATAGGGAGATCAGCGCTATCGCTGTCAACTAACAATTTTCAACAAAAAGTTTGCCACATTAGGGCCTAAATTATGAGAAATTAACAAAATAGGGAGATCAGCGCTATCGCTGTCTCACTTACTCTCGCAGCGACTTCGCCGCGCACGCCAATCCACACTCACACATGCACACTAGTCCTGGAGCTGGACCCCTCCCGTGTGCAATTTCGAGTCGGCAAGCAAATGAAGGCTCGTTGGATAGGAAAAAAATCACTGTTTCCAATGGTATTTATAGAAATTCGATCACCTCCCGTGTGCAATTTCGAGTCGGCAAGCAAATGAAGGCTCGTTGGATAGGAAAAAAATCACTGTTTCCAATGGTATTTATAGAAATTCGATCAGAGTGGTAGGTATATGTTTAAACAATAAAAAAAAAAATGAAGGCTCGTTGGATAGGAAAAAAATCACTGTTTCCAATGGTATTTATAGAAATTCGATCAGAGTGGTAGGTATATGTTTAAACAATAAAAAAAGTAAAAAATTTTTTTTCTAAATTTTAAAAAGCCTATCTTATTTAGTTAATAATTATCTATCACTTTGGTCATTAGGAAAATTTCGCTAAATTCAATTGTTTAATAAATATGAACGTTTAAAGAGTTAAAATTTTTCTTGACGAGCGTGCGGCTGTAAGAGCGAGTGAGAGCGAAGGGGAAAAGAGAGACGCCAACATCAACAATGGCCCCCCGGAGTTAATCTTCTACCCTGCTGATATGTAAGCGTGCGGCTGTAAGAGCGAGTGAGAGCGAAGGGGAAAAGAGAGACGCCAACATCAACAATGGCCCCCCGGAGTTAATCTTCTACCCTGCTGATATGTAGAAAACTTGACGATTCGTATATCGTACATTTTTATTCCTTTAATATTTTACTCAGTGGTCTGATGCATATTAATTTAAACAATTGAAAAAAAATTTATTTTTCTAATAAATAATTTTCGCTACGTCAACGATCATAAAAAAACTCAGTGGTCTGATGCATATTAATTTAAACAATTGAAAAAAAATTTATTTTTCTAATAAATAATTTTCGCTACGTCAACGATCATAAAAAATATTTAATTGTAGCATTAAAATCACATAAAAATCTTTATTAATTGCGAGGATTTTTGCAGGAATCTGTTTTTTTACATGCACAATATGCTATACAAGCCAGGCCAGCGGCATAACAACGGCATGAAGCACGCGCACAGGCATGCGAGGATTTTTGCAGGAATCTGTTTTTTTACATGCACAATATGCTATACAAGCCAGGCCAGCGGCATAACAACGGCATGAAGCACGCGCACAGGCTGTGCACTGACAACTCGGTACAAGTTCGTCGACGGGGGGAATAAGAATTTTTACTGTTTGTGGTTCTAAATAATTTTCATGCTCAATATATCCGAATGAAGAAATTGGCAAACTGTCAACATCGTTATTTAAACAATGTACTTGTTGATATGTTGCATAATAAGCTCGTCTAATATGCAGGCGAATCGAAGCACTTGTAGGCGGTAACTCTGAAATATTAAAATTGGAGCAATAATGATATTTATAAGATCTTAATTCGTCAAAAGTGCGGAGTTTAGAATCTTTCTGGAGCACTCGAACAAGAAATATTTCGGCCTCGTTTAAGTATTTTTCAATGGCGAACTCATTAGATTCTAGAACATAAAAAATCAAATTAATGAATTAATCAGATAACAAGATCGCTGTTTTTTGTTATGACAAAGCATAAAACAACTTACCGCGGCCAAACAAAGCTAAATATTTGGAGGGCGTAGCTGCTATTGCACCTTTTTTTGTTCCCACCTTACTAGTATAATCAGAGCCAGTAAGGTGATGAGCTGCAATTAAACTGGAGCACAATTCATAACCGCATTCGTTTGCAATAGCATGTAGTGGAATATTTCGTTGCTTATTTTTTGTTCCAGCATGCATCCAAAATTGCTGAAAGTTTAATTAAATATGAAGGACAGATTTATTTTATATCGCATTAATATTAAGTACACAATTTATTCACCTGGAGTCCAGCTATTTTAAAAGTAGACCAGAAATTTAGTGCCATAACAAATATATCGGTGTCGGATGACACGATCATCACACGGTTTTCTCCGTGGTTAATTTCATGCTGTACGTGTATCATGATTCTCACATCTGCTTCTTCAATATCCTTTCGCTGAAGAGAATCTACATTTATGTTCCCATTGGACTCAGGCGTGATAGCAATACATTTCTGGTGGTTAACAACACTCAGTACTATAATTTTATCAGGCCACCAAATTGAACTGTTTTGGCGGATAAAGTGATAAAGATATTCTTGCAAGAGTTCTTTATTCGAAGAAGATGCCCAGAATTTGGGTTGTTGTTTCGGCATTGGTGTTGAATCATCAATTTTACACAAATTAATGGCATCAGTTACTGCTCGCCGACAGCGCTCGAATGATTTTATCGATTTTTGAAAATATTGATCAAAGACAAAATCAATGCGCTGCCCAGGGTATGAATTACTTACATACATAACTGATTTACGGAAATTCTCAGCGAAATCTTTGAATACTACAATGTTTTTCCAACTCAATTTTCTGCATATCAACATGACGTCGATTACATAGTTTCAGCTGGATTAATCTCGCAGTTCATTTCTAATAAAGCCTCGACTTCATGAAGTAACAAACTTTTATTTAAGTTTTTTTTCATAGTGCCATCTGATGTAAATAAAATGTTTTCAGTGGTCAAATCATATTTAAGTAATTGCTGTATGCTGTACCCTCGAGCTTCAGCTATATTTATCAGGCGTTGTGCATCAAATTCATTTTTTTTTTAATTTTTACTACAGACACATTGCTTTTCTTCGTTGTATTTTCAAAGGATGGCATGTTATTTTTGCGTATTACTTTTGATAACGGCACTTGTTTTTCCACTAGTCTTTCGTTGCGAAAAGTATTGTATTGATGGCAACCTGTTTCAAATACATTCAATAAAGCTCCTGCTGCTTGTGGGTCAGGTACTTGATGTGTCACTACATTTTCCAATGGATGCACTCGAGGAGCAAAAGGGTTTGTGTGTTGTTCGAAGTATTCAATTATTTGCCATGTGGCATCTTGCAATGCTGTAGTAGTCGATTGGTTGAAGTCATGATGAATGTGTACCTCGTCATTAATTTTTAGATAAGTAATTGATTTATATAAATTGTTGATACCTAAAATTTCATGAAATATCATGTCCCACGCTGCAACTTGATTTTTTTTTTGTGCTACCAATAACGCCAGAATGACTTTTGCTGGATCGATTAATTGTTTGCTCTGAACCTTGGTCAATGGCAATTGATGTGAAAGGAATGTTCGATTATTTGATTGTGAACAGTCCTTTTTGAAATTGTTCGTAGACTTCAGGCTCGCTGGTCGGAAGATTGAGCATGTCTTCTAAATAAATAGCACTCCACCGAGCATAATTAATACGATCCATTGCATGGAATAGTGGCTGAAGTTTTTTGACAGTAGATATGTGAAGATTCCAATTCCCCTCCCTATCAGCACGAAGTAAATCTCGAACTAAATCGATCATGATTAAAACATTGTTCCAGTAGCGGAAAAGTGGAGATTCGCTAGCCCGTTGTTCAGTAAACTGAAGAAAATCCTGGCTTAATTTTGGGTCAAGACTTGCGAATACATTTACAAAGTTGCTACATTCAGCGTAATTTTTCTCGATAAAATTCTCTTGGAGTAAATATAGCACTCCAAGTTGATCTCGATACAGTTCACGTCGCTCTGGAGTAAAAAATTGTTTCAATTGCAAGTATGTCAGTGCCTCTGCTATCATAAAATATCCTTTGATCGATCTATTATAGTGCGTTCCAGTTAACACCTGCTCTGTTACGTGTTCTCCAAAAATTTTGTTTTCGATTAATATGTTTTCAATTCCACATTTTTTTAAGTATTTTCCGATGCATCCCAAAACTATTTTAGTCAAATGGAAGCCGCCCAAAATTATGACCAAGTTTTTCATCTCTTCGGGCCTAGTAAATTTGATGTGGCGGGCAAGCTTGTACACGCCTTCATCACAGGCTACCGGTAAGAACTCTTGATCCAACTGCAGTAAAATTTCTTTGAAGTTACACATTGCAGTATAAACAGTGGCATAATCTGTAACCGGATGAGGTAGAATGGGCAAAAATCCGACTACTTGCTGATCTCGGTTATCAATTGAAATAGTAGAATTAAAAGCTGCCCATGAAGGGATAGAATTTTCTATTTCCGATACAAAAGAAAAATTCGTTGAATCGGGAAAGCCGAATTTACATAAAAACCATGCAAGATCTTTCGGGTTAATTTTTCTATTGAAATAATGTGCTGCAGTCATCGGGTTGCAGTTATTGTGTTTAATGAAATCATCTGGTATAACAATTTCTTTATGCTGATCTGGAAAAGATTTTTGCTCTTGACACTGTAATGGTTCTGTGAAAGCTCTAATTTTATGATTAACGGTTTCATCAGGCTTGATTATTTTTCTCGGAGGCCTTTCTTCTGCATTTTGATTTTGAAACAAGACTAACACTGTGTCATGTGTTCCGTTGATACCTGATAATGTTTCCTCTTCATGGTCGAAGTTATCGAAGGCAGCACAGACATAGTCTTTAGTGTTAAAGTGACTAGGCAAGGGTGTATACAATTCGGCTGACCGAGCAGTATAATATGCTAATCCATTCCGAAATCGTTCAACCTCATCATACGAAATACTCAAACCTGTACGATTTAAATTAGTCACAAGTGTTTTACTCTTGGAAGAATGATGAACCGAGAGACCTGTGATGATGTATAGTGGAGTACGTTTGCGACCATCGTTCAGTATGTAATACATAATTTGATATAATGAAAAAATTTTCAACACTTTTCTGTCAACAAATTTTTCATCGTACATAGAATCGGTATCTTCGTGAAAATTTGAAGTTTCAATTGGTTGTATTTTCAATCGGTTTATATTGAGATTAAAAAAACCGCTAAAAAATTCTTGAAATGGCAATGGCATATCCATGTTATTCCATGACTCAGTGAGATCTGCTGTGTCACAATATTTGTTCGCCAAATTAAAATCTACACTATGAATAGCCTTTCGCAGTTCAATCCCGACAACCCGATAAATACTATCGACATCTAAGAAGTATTTTCTCTCCTGACCAGTGCCAAATTGGTAATAATAAAACATTACTGACTTATTCCGCTGTTTGGGATAAGAAAAATGAATGCATTCACCGAAGTAATCAATCAAAGTGTTTTTCGTATGTCGATTGTTTATGTTGCCGTTTAAATTGTAATCGTTGTTGATCGTTTCTGTAACCGCTGAAAGTTCGAATTTTTTTCCAGTAAATAAGTCCGGCTCAATTCTTTTCAAATAGTTTAATATTGCCACATTGCGATCAATTTGACACTCTTTTTCTTCCTCACACGGATTAGTTGTTTCAGGAATCTCGATAACCTCTCTCACCTCAGCAATTTTATTATTGCATGCATCAGCATTACTCTTGAAGCGTTTGAAACACTGTTCGTACGATCTCAAACAGCGCTGATGATAAAAAATTCCTTTCTCAATTATATCGTCTGCTGTTACATCTTCTAGAGTGTCGTGAATCCTATCACGAAATATTGAAGCCATAGAAAGGAGAGACTCTGCCGAATCGCGTGACACTATTCGAGATTTTTTAATTTCATTTTTGTGTTTAATTTTATCGCAGATAATACAGACAGTTTTTTCCATTTTTTGTGCATTTCAGCCGGTTTCGTATCTATCTATCTTTACACGTTTAGTACTGTTATCATCAGATACGCAATCATCTGGTCTATTGTTGTTAACATCTTCACGCAATAAATCAGGCAAAATTTCGTCCTCACACGTTTTTTTCTCTCCTGACAATTGCCTTTTTCGTCCTACATATCGCTGACAACAATCATAGTCCAAATGGTATACGAACGCATCTATCAAAAGAATTTATCAAAAGTCATCATCAAATCGCGAGAACTTAAGTATGAAATAATAGTCATATTACTGAAAAACTTACCTTATATACGAACGCATCTATCAAAAGAATTTATCAAAAGTCATCATCAAATCGCGAGAACTTAAGTATGAAATAATAGTCATATTACTGAAAAACTTACCTTTCTGGGATAACCCGAGTAATCGACGATAAACTGCATCCTTTTTCACACCAGCCACTAATATTATTTTTTTTTCGGCCTGCAACACCTCCGCTTGCTGCAAATTTTTTTTTTTTTACCACTAATATTATTTTTTTTTCGGCCTGCAACACCTCCGCTTGCTGCAAATTTTTTTTTTTTTGGCAAATAATACACAAATCTGCGTCGAATTCCATTTGTCAAAAACGTATAAAATCTTAATATTAATAAGATATCCAACTAAAAATGACCCGGACTGGTTGAAGACTGTGCACTGGACTGCTTCGTTTTTCCAAACATTGGCATCTAAACAACCAGACCACCACCACGATATGAGGACGATTTTATAACCTCAAATTCCCACGTGCACTTCAACTTTCCACAAAGTGACCATTGTTGGTGTTGACGTCTCTCTTTTCCCCTTCGCTCTCACTCGCTCTTACAGCCGCACGCTCGTCAAGAAAAATTTAAAGTCTTTAAACGTTCATATTTATTAAACAATTGAATTTAGTGAAATTTTCGTAATGACCAAAGTGATAGATAATTATTAACTAAATAAGATAGGCTTTTTAAAATTTAGAAAAAAAAATTTTTTACTTTTTTTATTGTTTAAACATATACCTACCACTCCGATCGAATTTCTATAAATACCATTGGAAACAGTGTTTTTTTTCCTATCCAACGAGCCTTCATTTGCTTGCCGACTCGAAATTGCACACGGGAGGGGTCACGAATTTCTATAAATACCATTGGAAACAGTGTTTTTTTTCCTATCCAACGAGCCTTCATTTGCTTGCCGACTCGAAATTGCACACGGGAGGGGTCCAGCTCCAGGACTACACATAGTGGCCAGAAATGTCGTTCGTGTCTAAAACAGACCAAATTATGATAATTCAATTTATAACAAACTACGGCCAAGCGCCATAGAGAGCACACCCCGTATATGCGTGAAATGTTGGTAAGTGACGGATCAGACCAAATTATGATAATTCAATTTATAACAAACTACGGCCAAGCGCCATAGAGAGCACACCCCGTATATGCGTGAAATGTTGGTAAGTGACGGATCGAAATAAAGCTGTTTAACCATACAAACATACTTACATGGACAAGCGCCATAGAGAGCACACCCCGTATATGCGTGAAATGTTGGTAAGTGACGGATCGAAATAAAGCTGTTTAACCATACAAACATACTTACATGGAAATGCTAAATGAAAAGAAATCGGACTTCGTTATCATTACGAGTATAGACTTATGCTAGGTTATGATAGGTTATCATTACGAGCATAGACTTATGCAACATATTGTTTAAACATATACCTACCACTCCGATCGAATTTCTATAAATACCATTGGAAACAGTGATTTTTTTCCTATCCAACGAGCCTTTATTTGCTTGCCGACTCGAAATTGCACACGGGAGGGGTCCAGCTCCAGGACTACACATAGCGGCCAGAAATGTCGTTCGTGTCTAAAACTGACCAATTTGCTTGCCGACTCGAAATTGCACACGGGAGGGGTCCAGCTCCAGGACTACACATAGCGGCCAGAAATGTCGTTCGTGTCTAAAACTGACCAAATTATGATAATTCAATTTATAACAAACTACGGCCAAGCGCCATAGAGAGCACACCCCGTATATGCGTAAAATGTCGTTCGTGTCTAAAACTGACCAAATTATGATAATTCAATTTATAACAAACTACGGCCAAGCGCCATAGAGAGCACACCCCGTATATGCGTATATGTTGGTAAGTGACGGATCGAAATAAAGCTGTTTAACCATACAAACATACTTACATGGCAATGCTAAATGAAAAGAAATCGGACTTCGTTATCATTAATGTTGGTAAGTGACGGATCGAAATAAAGCTGTTTAACCATACAAACATACTTACATGGCAATGCTAAATGAAAAGAAATCGGACTTCGTTATCATTACGAGTATAGACTTATGCTAGGTTATGATAGGTTATCATTACGAGCATAGACTTATGCAACAAATGCTAAATGAAAAGAAATCGGACTTCGTTATCATTACGAGTATAGACTTATGCTAGGTTATGATAGGTTATCATTACGAGCATAGACTTATGCAACTTAGAATCTAATTTTCATTAATCCTAAAAACCTTAGATACTGCGAACAAAGAGACTAGCATCAGTTTTAAATAAATGGATAAATTATAAATAGCGACTAGGGTTGTGTCTACATTTGGCAAGATAGCAATTATGACTAATTATAAACCTTTTAGGATATGAACAGTAATACAATATTATTTGGAAAGAACCCACCACCACCCTCTTACCACCACATTTTATACTGAAAACGTCAATGAGTGAAAATAATCAATAGCGATTAGGGCTATGATTACATTAAACAAATTCCCCATTACTACCAGCGAGAGAATATCAATGATTTTGAATATTAATATGGTAAGAACCCACCACAACCCCCTTACCACCACCGTTTTCAATTGAGACCGCATATATACGCGAGTTGAATTGACGAGTCGATAAATCAATAAATAAGTTCTAAAATGTGTATTTTGGTAGGCTGCGAAATTTAGTTACAGTGTGTCTCAAACAACATGGATTGTCGCTTTATTTTCCCCTCATTCCGGTTAATTTCGGTGTAAACTGCTACACTAAAAAATGTCAGATTTTCGCGTTCGCCTTTATCTCGTCCCTCTGTATGTGCGTCGGTGTAAAATAGCGTCAGTTCAGTGCGAATATAGCGGGTTGCCAAATTCAACAGTTTGGACGATTGTTCTAGACTTTTCGACACCCACATGTCAAATAAACGGCGTCGCGATGACGACAGCCGGTTGACATCCCTAGGTGACAGATATCGTTGTGTGGACGCTTTGTACGAGCAATATGCGAATCCATCCATGCCCAAAATATCATCTTCGGTATTTATATTTTTTTCCAATGCTAAAATGACAAACTCTGAATAAACATTGTGATAAATGACGGGAATAAAGGGGGGAAAATCTGTTAAATACGATTTTATCGAGTCAGAAGGAGAAACGGAGGAGACGTTGGGTCGATTGATTACTCAATTTAACAACTATCAATGGATAATAATTGACTAATATCAATTATTGGTTCCAGCAGAAATTCGCGCGAAAATTGTGTTCAAATAGCCAACATCGCTGTACTGCATCAAGTCTAGCGAGAGCGAAAGTAAAAGGATGCAGTTGATGTTCAACATTCATTCTCAGCTTCAAAAATAAAATTATGTGTTCTATTCTGCCTAAATTGGTTTGATGATTGCTTTGTCATGAATGTTATTTGGTATTTTTCATGGCAGTGCACTGGTGGTATAAATCGAGTCAGCTAAGTAAAAAAGTGTGGTGATTATTTTAATTCCACGATCTATTGCAGGGAAATTAGTAGTATTTTGTGTAGTGAACAGTATTTTGTGCAGTGTTGTGCGTTGTGAAGACAATAAATTGAATGGTGCACTCTTCAGTCCTCATCATGTCGTTGCTTGAATATCAGAATTGAGACAAGAATATGGCATTGTAGTTATAACACTCACCGTTCGTGACGGAGCATAATGGCCGCCAGTCGATGGACATTAAACAAATTGACCTTGATGGCGAGTGGTTCCAATATTGTTTTCAAAACTTTTTCTCTTCTTTGTTCCCTATTCTTGCATTGATTCTGTTGTAAATGTAATTATTTTTATTTGTAGTGTACTTTTAAGTGCCCATTGAATTGACTGATTCGAAATAACAACATGTATATTTTTCAGTGCAAAAAAAATGTCGGGACGGTAGAAAATATCCCACTCAAGTGCCAACCTGTATGTTCACTCTTTGCAGTAAATATATGAGACACGTGGATGTAATTTTATATTACTGAGAGTTTTCAGCTTTGATCAGGTGAAAATTTGAGACAATCTCCATTCTCGCGAAAGTGACTCTCCACTTTTGTGCGATAGTAACCCGGCAGGCTCCCTCGCTACGTTTTAGCTTCCAACACGCAAACTTTATCCACGTAAACCCCGGAATGTCATTTATTTTCTTCGACTCAATAAATTCATGAACTTTATTGAAGTTTTTTAGTGAAGTTCTTTTTTTTGCCAATGTCCAGGTAAGTATTATATCTCTTTCTCAAGTCTAATAGTCTATTTCTCGCAGATAAGTGTGATAAGTTTTTAGCTCTAGTTGTCTAGAGTCGAGTCGTGCTCCGTCAATCCTTATTGCAACTCTGTTTGACAGGATTTTCAGTGTCACTATCGTCGGCATCATAAATCATATGGTGAGTAACATAGTGTTTAAATGAGGCTTGGATCAGGGTGGTGGTCACAATGGAGATTAATTGACTGTGCTCAGTGGAAACCAGACATTAAATTTCTTTGAAGAGATTGATTCGGCGTACATTTAAAAAGAAGCGGATTAAAAAAATCGATATAATATGAACACAAAAATATTCAGATCAATATAGTATATTATATTCACTTAAATGGAATGTAATTCAATATAGAGGTTAAGTGTCATTTATTTGAATTCTATTGATATAGTAGTAAGTTTGGATCTGAGGATTGTAAGGGAATATATGGTGTGAATCAGGACGTTTCGATTCATCGGGATGTAAAATTAATGATGCTCGGTATTGATCATATTGATTTTTTTTTATAAGCAGTCGAAAGTCAGGCACGACAGCCACGCTGTGGCACGGCGGCCATTTCTGTCCCTATCTTTATTGGAGGTCTCTTACTTTATTTTCATACTGTTGAGTGTTGAAAAACTGTTGTTCAGCTTAAGGGATCCATCGTGTCCCACCTTCTTCTACGTGAATTTCCTATTTATTAAATTACGTCTATGTGACGTGGAAATTTTCGATCTATACCGGAAAATGATGGAAAACGCTTCAAATATTACAGCGATTGTTTGAACCTGATTATGTGTGAGAACCAGATGTTTCAATGTTACTAGGGTGAGTATCAACCCTGCCCAGGAATAGATGCATTAACTAAGAAACCAAGCAGTGGTCTAGAAACTTCTACTAAGCCTTCTAACAGCAAGACGGATTTTTTTAATCAATCAACCCTGCCCAGGAATAGATGCATTAACTAAGAAACCAAGCAGTGGTCTAGAAACTTCTACTAAGCCTTCTAACAGCAAGACGGATTTTTTTAATCTTTGAAAGGATCACTAAATCTAGATAAATTTTTTATTGTAAGTGCGTTTGCAGAAAATCATGCTGTCGTAGTGCGAAATGCGGCATCTGGTTTTCAATGGAATAATAATTAAGCAACAATTTATTTTACAGTAAATAACGAACTTCTTTCTACACGGAAGTCTAGTGATTATTTAAAATGCGGCATCTGGTTTTCAATGGAATAATAATTAAGCAACAATTTATTTTACAGTAAATAACGAACTTCTTTCTACACGGAAGTCTAGTGATTATTTCATATTGCAATAATCATGATGCTGGCGCTGTTGATGTTATCATCAGGATAATTACTTATTTTGTAAAAACTGTGTATTTTAATGTTGGCACGATTGATTATTTCTCGAATGGGGGTCCTAATGTTATCATCAGGATAATTACTTATTTTGTAAAAACTGTGTATTTTAATGTTGGCACGATTGATTATTTCTCGAATGGGGGTCCTCAACAGTTTAACAATTGATAAATTTTGTCAACTTATATCACCATGCAAGCGATTCTGGAGGCGCTGTTGATGTTATCATCAGGATAATTACTTATTTTGTAAAAACTGTGTATTTTAATGTTGGCACGATTGATTATTTCTCGAATGGGGGTCCTTAACAGTTTAACAATTGATAAATTTTGTCAACTTATATCACCATGCAAGCGATTCTGGAATACTTGCTGAATGGCATTTTTTTGACTGCCCATAGCAAACAGTTTAACAATTGATAAATTTTGTCAACTTATATCACCATGCAAGCGATTCTGGAATACTTGCTGAATGGCATTTTTTTGACTGCCCATAGCAAAAGCTCGTGTGACGGTGTTGGTGGCGAAATAAAAAATAGTGTACCTGGAGAAAGGGAGGGGGGGAGGGGGCTGACCCCGGGGTGAAACAGATTTGCTGTTAAGTGGTAGCTAATCTGCAATACCGGCCTCCGAATATCTTGGAGTAAGGGGTTACCGACCGATTAGTAGAATGAGTGATTTATTTATAGGGTATTCTAGCTAATGGAGTTGCCGACATCGCTATAAAATGGGTGATTTTGGGTATTCGAGCTAACAACGTTTCCGACAGTGTGGTAAAATGCCTTATTGTTATTGCGCTTTCAGAGTTACCGATGGTTTCGTACTAGTTGTTAATTTGAAGTTCTGAATGACCGATCGTCGAAAATGGGCCTTACGGTTAGAGATGGATTCTTCATTACCGACAGCATGTTTCCGAAATTGGTTGGTAGCATGCGGAAATGTGAGGTCAATGTGATTGAATTTTCCCGCCATGTCTTGATGTGACCGTCCCTGGGGCGATTCAATTTCCCCGGGGACAGCCCTTCAGAGTCCTACGGCCCTGTCGTATTTTATCCAATCCCCATATGCTAACCGCTTTATATAAATATCATGCAATCAACAATATATCGTTAACACAATATAAGGATAGGAGTAACAATGACTCCTTTGAGATACCCTTATCTGGCTGGCAGGGTGACTTGACAGGGGGAAGTAATCCCTTTTCAGCGCATTTTCGGCGTTTTACGTGTAGCACGCGGAGGTGTACATGTGATTCGATGGGATGTCCTTGAGCTGGGGGGCATCCTCTGTAGTGTGATTTCGTCTTGTACGAGTGTCGGTGCGGAGGAAGAACCGGGTCACTCTGGTACTCGCGTACTTTGTGGGAAAATAGTGCTCCTCACTGATCCATAGCGACATGGTGGCAGACGCCTCCTCGTTGGCGACTGCTGGTCAATCTTCGAGTTCATTTTGGTAGGGCGAAGAGCGGCCACCAGCCGGGTCCTGGGGGGAAGTCTGCAACAGCTATCCCAGCCAAGGATATTATGGTACCATTCTGAGAGGCTGTTATGTCAGGAGCGGTGAGATTTCCCGGGTATCAACGAGGGGAGGAAGTCTGCAACAGCTATCCCAGCCAAGGATATTATGGTACCATTCTGAGAGGCTGTTATGTCAGGAGCGGTGAGATTTCCCGGGTATCAACGAGGGGTGTAAGGTGATTGGTGTGCTGTGGCCACCTATCTCCGAGGAAGAGATATTAGCCGCCTTCTCCGAGAGTCATACTGCGCCAGGTCGATAACGGTGTCGTCTGTAATTGTCAGAACGTTCCAATGGCCACCTATCTCCGAGGAAGAGATATTAGCCGCCTTCTCCGAGAGTCATACTGCGCCAGGTCGATAACGGTGTCGTCTGTAATTGTCAGAACGTTCCACAAGCTATAAGCCATACGCCAGATATTAGCCGCCTTCTCCGAGAGTCATACTGCGCCAGGTCGATAACGGTGTCGTCTGTAATTGTCAGAACGTTCCACAAGCTATAAGCCATACGCCGCATAGATGGCATAGACCTTTATCCAAGGCAAAAAGCTTTCTTGCCAGTTGACGGCTGCGCCAAAAATACCTCCAATATCGATCTGATTTTAAGATATCATCGCCAAAACTTTAAGCCTCTCTACATGGCATCTGTAGATGTTACTAAGGCGTTCGATTCAGTCACTCTCAATACGATCAGGAATGTGATGGTGGCAAAGGGAGTGCCACGAGCCATGGCACGACATATAATGGCTATGTATGAACGTAGTTCTACACGTCTGGTCTGTGACGGTTAGGTGTCGGAGCCAATTTATGCCTCCTGCAGTCAAGCAGGGTGACCGGCTATCTCCAATGATTCAACATAGTGATGGATAATCTGTTAACGCGAGTAGTGTGTAGGCCACTTTGGCGCCCCCCACTCCTATCCCCACTCCTACCCCCACTACGACGACTGCCGCTGCGAGTCTTGGCCGCGGGTCTGGTGGGGCAGCCAGCTGTGACCT